>CAJHNH020000403.1:308316-460816 GCA_905116865.2 Candidula unifasciata | reverse complement strand
GTATTACAGTGATAATCCTAGGAACACTTCGTGCTAAGTATAAAGAGAGGGGGAACCCTTAAAGTCGTAGGAATATTTTATGTGCATAATTTATAAAGAGACAGTGTATTGATCGGCACTCATAAAAAGATGTAGAAAGACAGAAGGGCACACTATTCAACATAACAATTAAAAGCTATATTAGAGATATATACAAGACAGCTGCCAAGAGAGTACACAGACAGGCATTCAGGTATGGCCAATTCAAACGTAGGTTTCATCTAAGGTAGATAAGTGTTATATAGTGAAATTACTTTGGGGGTGGGGTGGGGAGGGGGGGGGTGGGGATTATGGAATTTAAAATAATTAATAACAGCAATAAAACCTTTTTATTATTTTAAAGTTTTTTTTATTATACACAAATTTCCTATTAAAAAAAATTTTTTTTTTTTTTAGAATTCAATAAAAATCGTAGACAAGTTTTTACAAGAGGAACGAAAGTGACTTTTATAAAAGCTTATATTAAAAAACAAATCTTTAACAGAACAAAGAAAAAATCTTTAACAGAACAAAGAAAAAACGTTGCCGTCACATAATCAAGGATTCAAATCAAGCGCGCCGTAACAGAGAAAAAGTTGAACGAAATTCTAACATTGCAAATAAAAATTGATGCTGAATAAAAACGAATACATGAAAAATAAAATGAAAATATAAACAGTTACTTAAATAGAGACCGTGTATATATGGTGGGGGAAATTAGGGGTTGGGCTATGCTCCTTAAAAACTATTGGGTTGGGGTGGGGGCTCAAAGTGCATGAGCCCCCCCCCCCCCCCAGGTTCTGGCGCCTGCGAATCGAACACGGTTCTCCCGCACAAGAGCCAACCGTCTCTAGCCACTCAGGATGCTACTTCCAGTAACAACTTGAATTACTGACACCGTCCCTGAATGCAAATGATAATAATTCACTTAATTCAGCATTTAAAATGGCTGTACACACTCTCCGCCATTGAATCAGCATTGCAAAACGCGTACCATTTCTGCCTCTGTATGTACTTTGTCGTAGCCGTTGTCCAAACACGGCGCACGTCTAGAGTGCATCGCGCACCGTCAAAAGCGGAACAGTGTTTCGACCTCACAACGGGAACCGGGATTTCGAAACCCGAAACCCGCCAAATGTCTCAATACTTATCGTGGTTGTTCGCTGGAGTTCTTTGTAGCTTTTTGTCGTGTGGATGTCTTTGCAGTTTAATTGTTTCGTTTCTTGAACGGATTAATTTACAGCTGTGATTTTATGCAGTGCGGTTGTGCTGTAATCTTCGACATTTGTGAAAGGATTATTATGCGAGGGTTAGATATTTCATGATGTCTGGGTTATTTCCATGCTTCCAAGTGTGCAGTATGGATAACTTCTGTTGAATTTCGTTTTCTTCCTAAGCTGTTTATAGATTTTAAATAACTAATTTATTGCTACCCTCAACGCCATAAAACTCGTCATAACATTAACATATTTGACCTGTCTCTCCTCATCCTCTTCCTTCTTACCCCCTCTTCATCCTTCTTCTCCTCGTCCCCCTTGTAGTCCTAATTCTTCTCCTTCTCTCCCTCCTCCTCCTCCTCCTCCCAGGCGCACCGACACCAGCTTTCAAAACACAAAGAAGGGTTGGTGGGGGGGGGGGGGGGGGGGGGGGGGGGGGGGAGGCTATATAGTTTTATGTAGATTATTGGACCTATTCACGTTTCCCGGCCTATCAACACACTTTCTCAGTCTGATCTAGATCAGAGGGGTGTCACGTTGTACTGCTTTCTCCCAAAAGAGTCTCTCGTGTGACATAGGCTCACGATGTCTGTGGGGACAGGGGGGGGGGGGTGGGGAAGAGGGTGTTCTATTAGGGCCAGTTCTAGATGTTCTGGGATCGTTGCAAGCTGTGTCGGCGTATAGTATAGAACACGCGACATCGGCGCTGATTTAATTAGAGGGAAGAAACGTGACACACCTCTGACGTAAACAGAATCTGAGAAAGTATGAGTGAATGGTCAGCGAGTGTGTAGATGGGCCGAGAAACTGGAGCAGGACCAGATTATTAAATTTTTTTGCCTCAAAAATTTTTTATTATTGTTATTATTATTATTATTATTATTATTATTATTATTATTATTATTATTATATTATTATTATTATTAATGTGCTGAATGACGGATACATATAGGCCCATACTTGAAATGATATGAAATGCATAAACGAATACTTTTAGGGATAATGTCTATTCATGGTTATACGGCTCTTCCTTGTCCCATTACAATGGGGCCAGTCAAATTTTTCTTCTTCTTCGTCATCTTCTTCTTCTTTTTTTTTTTCAATATCCCTTTTCTCCTTCCTGAAATATAACAAAATGCCCGTGCAGTGACTTGCGTCAGCTCCTACCTCACCAATGCATATGGTCTCTTTGGAAGCTTCTATGCCACACAAAGAGCGAGCAGTTTAAGAAACAATGACCCATTTTCATACATCGCTGAATGACAAGTGATCTGGCCTGCTATGACAGGTCGACAGAGAGAAATGACTTGTAGGAATGTCATTTGTCATCCATTATGGACGCGTAGGACGCTACTTCCCCTGCATATCTTTTTACAGCGATGACTTTTTTTTTAAAAACGTTGTCGGCATTTGGTATTAGAAGTAGTTCTAGTGATAGTAAAGCCAAAGTTGGGAGATGTCAATCAGCCTCATTGCACACTGTTATAAACCCTTAGTGCTCTGCCACCAGTACGGACAGCTGATAATAAACTGGCCGCCTGTGTCGCCGTCCGTACGAAACTCTGTAGCTACAGCGACGTTCCTCCGTTTACGCCAGAGTGTTAACTCTGTTACCCATTACCTAGAGGCTGGATGAACCCCAGGAACCGCCCGTTTTCGAACACCGGCTGTAGGCTGCAGCGAGTCGCATCTGGATTTGAAAGCGAGTCACTTATCGACTGCACTAACGCGGCTCCCTGCTGACTGTAGTTAGCGATTTTGTTCCTAGTTTTGGAGTTCGTATATTTCGTATAGTCACTACTTCTCTTAGGATGGCACGCTTAAATATATAAATGAAGAGTAGGTCTTATACAAAGTTCTATGCCAAGTTTTCGAAATTAAGAGGGGGGGGGGGGGGGGGGGGGGCTGCGTGGTGTCGAGGCATGGTGTCCGCCTCGAGTGCTAGAGGTTCCGGGTTTAAATTCCCAGTAAGGGCTGGGATTTTTTTTTTACGTGGACTTGGACTTCTAGTAATTTCCTCCTGGTCTGTGGGTAGTGAGATCGGACGTCCTTGTCATTGCTGCGCTGGTAAAAAAAATCCCTTGGCGAAAAGAGTAGTTTAACAGCGCTGCCCGTGCAACATTTGGAGTTGAAAATTTACCCAAAGTATTTCAGGATCCTCGCCGGTACTACATAGCCTGTAAACTGTGCTGAGCTTCTTCGGACTCAGACTTGAGTTAGAAGAAGAACGGAACACTTATGGGTGTGCCATGATTTTGATCCGTTGTTCAAACCTCAAACCTCAAAATTAAGAAACACAGTAACCATAAGTTTTCGAAAACAGTATTACGACGAATCTCTGGACCTATCAAAGATGTAAACGGCAGGGAATGGAGAGTGAGAAGCAACAAGGAAATATTCATAATCTGTTTAAATTACCATTGATCATTGGCATCGTGAGAGCTAATATGTTGAAATGGCTGGGGCATATTGAAAAATTGTCAGATGACAAAGAGGTAAAAACTGTATACACAAGGGAGATGAATGGTCGTAGACCACGAGGCAGACCAAGAAGACGATGGAGAGATAATGTTCAGACAGACATTCAAACACTTTGTATCACCAACTGGAAAGATAAGGCCAACCAGAGAGATCAATGGAGGCGGGTGATATCTGCAGCAATGAACCTCAAGGACTCGGAACGCTGAAGAAGTAGAAGTCACCGCATGTTTTGGTTTGAATCCGCATCGAGTTAGAGTTTGTTTTTTTCTTTAATGAAAAATCATCAGCATCATCGTGTGCCGTGCCGTGCCGTAGGCTGTCGCGTTTCGTCATCACGCACAATCACCAGACTTACCGAGCATTTTGAACGTGTCTGCCTGGCCCCATCCACCTTGTTAGGCCATCCAGGGATTTGTCTCTTTCCGTGCCTTCCTCTTTCCATCAATCTTGACGGTTTTTACCAAGTTCCCGAGTCCATCCCTTCTAATTTATATAATTATTGCACTAAAAAAAATTAACAGCAACAATTTTTGATGTAACTTAATGGACATACGAGATTTAAAAATTATCTCTTTCCCAGCGGCTCTCAACCTGTGGGTCGGGACCCCTTCACAGGGGTCGTCAAAGAGCACTAGAGCACATATTCATTAAGGATATGAAGTAGTGAAGAAAAAAAAATGTATGTTTGGAGATCGTCACAACATGAGGAACTTTATAAAAGGGTCACCACAAGATGAGCAGCTCTACGAAATACGCCTGGCCAAATCAAAGAGAGAGAGAGATAGATGAAACCAAGAGGAAACACCAAGGAAAAAAGGAAAAACATACACAGCTATCAACAGGGTAGAGGACGAGCGGCCTGACTCGAAAGGAAGCATTAAGCTCAGAGACAGCGCAAATACTAGAATTTTAGTCACGAAAGTGACGCAAATAACCCAGACCATAAATATAGGCGGAGACTGTTAGCAGCCTCGGCTAGCTAGCAGCAGTCTAAAAGTGGTCGAACTTTTAATTTTTTTTCTCAAAAGTAATCAGAATCGAAATGAGCAGCTGTAAGAAAGGGTGGCGGCATTATGAAGGTTGAGAACCAGTACTCTACACCACCCATCTACAGTTTGTTATCATGACTAATAAATGCGTGACCTTGACCACATCAGACTAGTTCTCCCAAACTTTCTTTATATCTGCAACCAGGCACCCCCTTTCCCCTCTTTTTGCACTTTAAAAAAAAAGTTTAGTATAATTTCAAGCGCCAAAAAGGCGGGCTTTGAACCCAAACCAAACAAAACTATTTAGCATGTGCCTTCGCAAACTGGAGGTGTCTTAAAGCAGATCCGTTCGAAACGTAAGACTCGCCCAACACCTTACTCCCAGCTTCATCCACTAAATCCTCATGTCCACTGGAAAGGCAGGCCAAGACTAGGTCACGAGGCAGCACGTGACGGAGATGGTTCCCAAAGACGTCATCAGACGTGTGAGAAATGGCGTCTTACGTTCTACGTGCTGACCTTCTGCTTCATCTCCTTCTTCGTTCGTTATTTAAAAAAAAGGCTGTTCGTCCTTTGTGTTTGTTATTCTTTCTTTGAGCCTATGATGGATTTTCTGTACAGGACATTCAGATAGCGCGGCGTCCGTAGCTGAGGCGTTGCAAGTCCGACTCGTAATTCCAACGTACCGCGATCGAAACCCACTGCTGGCTGCGTGGATTTTTGTCATGTTATGGGGCGTCGCAGGTCGACCCAGTCTAAAATGGGTATCAGGATGTACGTACTGGAGAAGTAAAGACTGCCGGCGTAATGCTGATCACATTACCCACTTAGTTCCGATTGGTCTGTAAAAAATATGGGTGCTCTTCCCATATGCCCGAAGCGCCTACAGGCGTGAAAAGGTATCTTTACTTTACTTTACTTTAACATTAAGATAGGCGATGTAAGAAGATGCTTCTCCTCTGGGTGGTGAGATACTTTATGATTAATACGTCATCTATTGTCGTCGAGCTATTGGTGCCGAGAAATTAACCAATAAAGTTGAACGTGCCAGACTTGGAAACCCTCGAGTGTCTTCAGCCAACACAGCTGTTGATTTAACGCTGCTCGGTCTGTCGACAGCCTTATGACTGCGGAATGAATGTTTTAACAAACGGCCGTCTGTGGTGCAGTGACTCTATCGTCCTTCTGAATGGTGGCTGCAGAGGGGGGAGTTCGCTACAGGGTGAGGGGATAATAAAGGATGGGGAGAGGGTGGAGAGAAGGAGATAGAAAGAGACAGACAAAGAAAGATCAGGAGAAAGGCAGAGAGAGTGAGGGAGAGTGAGAAAACAATTATGTGTGTAGATGAGCTTATTTTGAAAACATTAAAAAATTCTGATAAGGCTTTTTTGGGGAAGTAGGGGTAGGCCTTTTTTTTCGGGAAAACACGGTACGTATGATTACAAATCTCTTACTAACTGAAGTGTGTCCCAATATAGTTTTTAACGGCTGAACCGTATTTATGGTATTTACTCTTGCTAGATCAGGACCCGGAATGTAGCTCTTTGAGTCACTGGGTCCACTACAATGCAGAAAAAAATAATTAACTGTTATTTATGTCTAGAGAAACGGTTGACTTTTGTCACTTTTCGCTTTATTTATAGCATGGTGATTTATCGAAATAAAAAACTTGCTATTACAGTTTATTCACACCGCTGTAAAATTGTCTACTCCCTTGAAGTCGGAGTACATCTGCCAATAAGCAAGGAACGAGAACTGCAAACAAATAAGCCAGAAAAACGGATGTACATGCAATAGTCATGTCAAGGTAAAAGCCAAAAGTCCAAACGGACGAACAACCCGGACTTTCCGGCGGAATTCACAGCTGGTGAACAAGAAGATGAAGAAGAAGCAGAAGAATAAATTTCCTACCCCTCTCATACACTTGCTGGACTGACAAAAACATGCATCCCCATAATGTACATTCATTCGCCGATGGGTTTCTATAGGTTTCACTGATCAGTTACCGGATATCAGAACGCTTCTCTTGTGTGCATGTCAATAGTAGGACGGCCATCTTTAAACTGTCATTATGACGTCACCGCGTTCGTTTGCACCGCGATGTCACATGTTTAACACTCTTGTCAACCTTAACAAGAATACGAGAGATTACAAGACAATGTCAGGGTTTTTGTAATTTGAACACGCCTTTAAATCCACGGTTAGCGCCTTGTGGGAGAGCGTGTACAGTTTGGAGGAGCAGATGGATCACCACAGTCAGATTGATGCAGGGGGAGTGACGAGAGGTTCTGGCAAATGCTCGAGGCTCAGAGGAAAGGCACGACGGACGTTTAATCAGAAGATGGGGACGAAGCGCTTATGAGAATTCCCCGAGTGCCATGATGTCGGTTCTTGAATCAACCCAGCTCAACTCACGCTTTTAAGGTTTTTATTTAAAACCCACTCAATATCCTACTCAATTAAAACAGTAAAGTAATCTGTTTCGTGCAACCGTCCTTCACTTTACCTGGTGAGGATGTCTGCAACAACCATTCAGTTGAAACTGAGGATATAGTAGAACATTTTACTCCACTAGGACAGGAGAGGTCCCGGAAACCGCGTTCAGCCATTGGACCATATTTTTGGCCGGGCTATATAGCGACCCCTGGCCAGAGCCAGGGTGGGGCTTCAAAATAACGAAAAATTACATCCCACAAGTGGATAACTAATAACAGACAATTGCCAACTGATTATCTAACTACATTTGACAGTTTAGTGGTTTGTGGATGTGAAATTCTCAAAGATAACAATTTCAGAATAACAGATATTAATTTCAAAACCCGAGGACCAAGGCCATTTCGATTTGATCTCACAAAAATACCAGATGCATACAACGTAGAAGTGAAGAACCGTTTTGAGGTCTTGATGTCTGTACAAGAGGAAATGACACCTGATGAACTGGCGGTACAAGCTAGGGATATCTTGATAACAGCAGCTAAAGACTTAATACCCACCAGGACTAAGCAACATAAACCATGGATCACACCATACACGTTAGAACTAATAAAACAACGAAGAGAACTGAAAAAGAAAGGAGAAACCAATGATAGTAGGATGAAGTATAAATTTTTTACACGAGAAATAAGAAAGTACACAAGAAAGGATAAAAATCAGTATGTACAAGATTGCTGTATTAAAAATAAAGCAGCATCACAAAAATGGAAGAGATTACGAAATGTTCAAGGAAATGAAATTATTGACAAGAAATTTTCAACCTCAGTTAAATGTTATTTGTGACAGGTTGGGAAATACTTTAACAGAATCTAGACAAATTCTAGGAAGATGGCAGGAATACTGCAGCGGAATGTATGATATGAATGACAGTGAGGATATGAATGATATACATGAACCAGTAACAGTAGAGGCAGAACCTGAACCTTCATTAGATGAAATTTCATGGGCAATAAGGAGCCTGAAAAATGGTAAATCACCTGGATGTGATGAGATACCAGCTGAATTGATTAAAGCGGGAGGAGAAGAAAGCATAAAAATCTATCATGCATTATGTGAAAAGATATGGAAATATGGTATTTGGCCAAAAGACTGGAAGAGAGAAACTATCTTCATTCCAATACCAAAAAAGGGTGACCTGAAATTATGTACAAACTATCGAAACTATTGCCCTGATCAGTCATGCAAGTAAAATTCTACTAAAAATTATAATGAGAAGACTGCAAAAAGAAAATGGAAAGAAGAGATTAATGTAGCTCAGGCTGGATTTAGACAGGGAAGAGGAACAAGAGATCATATATTCAACATGCGTTTAATAATAGAGAAGTGTAGAGAATTTAATGTAAATCTGTTCTTATGTTTTGTGGATTATTCAAAAGCATTTGACTGTGTACAACATCAGAAGCTTTGGGAAATCATGAGGAATATGGGCTTTCCATCACATATAGTGCAGCTCATTAAAATGCTCTATCAAGACCAACAAGCAGCAGTCAGAATAGATGGAGAGACATCAGAATGGTTTGGCATCAAGCAAGGAGTCCGTCAGGGATGTGTGCTGTCACCGTATTTGTTCAACCTGTACGCCGAAAATATAATGAGAAAATGTAAGAGATGATATAAACAAGGAACAATATGATGCCCTAAACATCGGTGGTCATGAAAATACCAGAAATTCGTTATGCTGATGATACAGTATTACTATCAACATCACAAAATGGTTTAGAAAACTTATTAACCTCACTCCCAAAGAAATAGTGAAAATCATAACTTATTTCTTAAACACAGCAAAAACAAAGATAATGCATACAAACAAAACTGCCATGGAGAAGGAAATATATGTTAATGAGGAAAGATTGGAAGTGGTGGAAAATTTCGAATATCTTGGGTCACTGGTTACCAACAATGGTGACACAATGAAAGAAAATTAAACGGCGACTATCAATTGCTCTTCAAAGACTAAAACAACTGAATAAATTATGGAATTGTACAGATAGAATTACAAAGGTCAGATTTTTAAGAGCATGCATCTTTCCCATTGCAACATACGCCTGTGAGACCTGGACACTTACTAAACAAGCGGAACAGCGCATAAATGCATTTGAATATAAAATTTACAGACAGGTTCTAAGAATATCTTGGGTAAAGAAAAGAACAAATGCATCCATACTTCAAGAGCTGAATATTGAAGAGGGTTGGCTAGTAAAGACAATAAAACAAAGAAAATTGAAAATATTTGGTCACTTGAAACGTCATGGAGGTCTAGAGAGAACAATAATGGAGGGGTATATGCCTGGGGAAGAGAGGAAGAGGAAGGCCAAGGAGAAGATGGGTGCAGGATGTGGCAGATGATCTCCAGATGGGTGTATCAGACGCAGGACATCTTGCTCATGATAGGAAGGTTTTCCGGAGGGTTGTTATGGCAGCGAGGTTCCGCGAGGGACATGCTACTGAATGAATGAATGAATTTCAAAACATAATATTCACGCACCCCACTCTGTCAGTGTCGTAAAATAAATTTTCCAACTCAACAGTTATTCATTTACCAACTCAGCGGGTTCTTCTTTAGTGCCGTGAACTTAAGTTTTCCAACGCAAACGTATTTCACATCAAGACAGGGTGTCTACAGTTTTCAACCACAGGTCGTGTTAGTTCCAATTTTGAATTTAAATTCCTACCTGCCTAAGAACTGTAGAGTCTGCCGATGACACGCCAGCATTCCCCGATGGACTTAAATGACTCTACCAACTTGACCACCGGATTATCATGATGAAATGGTCTTATCATACAAAGGTGAAGAATGCGATTAAACAGGTAGGTGTTGTTGCTGTTTGTGATGTTGTTGGTGTTTCATGATTTTATTACTATAGTTTTTGCCGTTTTCTTGTAGTTGCTGCTGCTGCTGCTGTTGTTCTTAGTTCTGCACCTGCTGTTTTTTGTTGTTGTTGGGGGTGTTATTTTCTTGAAATTCAAAATCCTGTTGTTGGTGCTGTTTCCGCTGTTGTTGCCTGCTACGCTGCTGCTGATGCTGTTCTTGTTTGTGTTCGTTATGTTATTACTGTGGTCGTTGCTGTTTTCTTGTTGTTACTATTGTTATTGTTGTTTTAGCTGCTGTCCTTTTCTTCCGTCTAGTGGTCGTTATGATTGAGATATTGTTGGTCGTGAAGCTATTTCTAAGGTTTTTGTTTTGTTGTTGTTGAGATATTGTTGGTCGTGATTCTATTTCTAAGGTTGTTGTTCTGTTGTTGTTAGTGCTGATGTTATTATAATTGTTGTGGTTTTGTTGTTGTTGCGCAGCTGTTGTTGTAGTTGCTACCGCTGTTTTGCCGCTACTATTATTCTTATTCACCGTGATGTCGGTGTTGTTGATGGTGTTAATGTTCATGATGTTTTCACTCTGTTTGTCGCAGTCTGTTTGATGATATTCTAACAGACGCTGTTGTTTTTGCCGTTTCTATGTTTGTTGTTGCTGTTGGTGCTTCAAGGGTTGTTATTCCTTGGATCACCAGTTGTTGTTGGCTGTCTGATCAGCTCTCTCCACAGCTGAGGGCCAGATACACCGGACTTTATGACAGCACACCTAAAGCCCGTCCAGTCAGTCAAGTTCTGTATCCAGGTCTTTCTTGGTCTGCCTCTTCCCCTCTACTGAGCCCTGCAGTATTGTTTTTGAGAGGTCGTTAGATCTTATTACATATCCTACCATTGCATTTTTACGCCTTTTCACTGTAGGTAAAAGAAGTTCATAGTTGTCAGTGTGTTGGGTAATTATTAGTGCTTTACCGAATAGTGATTTTTACTATTCGGCCGAATGCGAATAGTGGAACCAACTATTCGGCCGAATAAGAATACGAATAGTGAATTGTGTATAAAAAATATCTTAAAAAAAAAAAATAAAAAACACAACAACACACACACATTCATAATGTCAAATGTACGCTGAACTTTTGCTTCACATAAAGTAGCACATAATAGTCATCTACTATAGCATTCTGAGCTTGAGCTTTACTGCTGCAGATATCACTCGTCTCCATTCATCTCTCTGGCTGGCCTTCTCGTGTATGTGAAGGTACGTGGGTGTGTAAGTGAGTGCGTGTCTGTGTGGGTATGTAGCTTTGTATGTGGGTGAATGGGGTGTGTTTATGTGTGTGTGAAGGTATGTGGGTGTGTGAGTGTATGGGTGTGTGTGTGTGCGTGCATTTTACCACCCATTCTTTTGTGTGTGTTTTTTTCTTCTCTTTTTCTGATATTCATAGTATGCATATCTATATATATAAAAATCAATGTTTGTGTGTTTGTTTCACCCCTATAGACTCGGAAACTACTGAACCGATTTAGCTGAAATTTTCAGGATATGTTTGTTGTGATACCGGATTTTGAACTGTCGTGGTTTGAAATTCAACCTGTCACTGTTAGAGATAGGTGGCCACAATTTATGCCAAAATATACGCAACTAATATTTATAACTTTAGTGATTTCTAATTATAGCCACGTTAGTAATTGCGCATGCGCCGTATTTACCATTCGCCGGCGAGTTACGTGCAGCCAACGCCTTCTCTAATACTAATACATAGAGTAGGTCGTGGTACAGCAAACAAGACTATCTCTATATTTGCCACAATAACCATATTAAACACGATTTCTATTTTCTGTTTTTTTTTCAAACAACCTTCGAGGGGGGGGGGGGGGGGGGGGGGGGGCAATCAAGGACTATCTCGACGTCGGCACAGACAGTGACTGCGACATTAACTTCATTAACCGTGTTAGACACGTGCGATTTCTATTTCATTAATATATCTGAAGTTTTTAGCCCTGGACTAAAATAAAATCCTCATCTGCTCTGCCGTGGTGACAGCACTAGCCATGTTGCCTTTATATTTAAAAACAAAAAACAAAAAAACAAGTAAATGGGTAAACCATTTGATAATTAAATTTGACCATTTTGCATACTTATGATTGCATTGTTAAACTTTCCGATTGCATGGTTACGCTGAAATTTTATAGATTTTCATTTATTTTCATTTAGATTTAGTTATTTCCTCTGTGTTGAAATTTTAAGCTGTGCTGTTTACAATGGCATTCATTTCCTAATTATGGTGTTTTTTTCCTGTGTTCGTTTGCTTTTCAAGTGTTTTTTTTTTTCTTCCAACTACTTCAATGAGGGAAAGAGTTGTCGGTGAATTTGGGGAGAGGGGGGGGGGGGGCAAACTATTAACTGAGAGAGCTTTAAGTCACAGTAACTGCTTTACCCACTTAAAGTAGCAGCAGTAGTAATAGTTGTGGTTGGGCTGTTACACCATAGTGCTCTCATGTGAAGACCGCCGGTAAGGTTATGGCGTTCTTCTGTCGGCAAGTGAAATTATACATCCTAACCTGACCAGTCTGTGGCGACAGCACTAGCCATGCGGAACCAAATCTTCTGGCTCACGACTCTCTGTCTACTCCGATGGTAACACAGATAGCAGTGACATTATTTTAGTAGTTGTACTGGTACTTGAAGGATGATGTAGTAAATATTACACTAGCCCTATTCACTACCTTTTACAATTCCTGCTCCCTATTTTAGTCTAGATGGACAGGGATGTCAATGTCAGTTACAGCAACAACAAAATATCGCCAGGTAATGATTTTCAAATATTTCGAAGAGGGAGAAAGCAGTAGTCGGTGGAAGAGGGGAGGGGGGGGGGGTAATGACATAAATTTGATAAGGGGGAGGGTAGTAGGTGGATTTAGTTGGGGGTGGGGGGGGGGGTGGGGATCAAAGACTATCTCTATATCTGAGCAGACAATGATTGTATTAGACACGTGCGATTTCTATTTTCTTTCATTTCCATTTAGCCAAACTATGCCACAGCAACGCGTGGCCGGGTACAGCTAGTTATCATATAAATATTACATGCTTTTTGAAAAAATACTGCTGCAGTGTGAAAGGCGGGTGTTTGGAAGGGCCGAATGTAAGACGGGCCTGCGTGCCCAATTTATAACCCTTAAAAAATAAAGTTCGTTCGTTCGTTCGTTCGTTCGTTCACACTTTGTAACACAAGTTGTTTGCAGGTCTGACTGGACATATCTCTCGAACTTCTTTTTTTGTCTGCCCCGTGGTCTACGTCCATTCCTCTCTCAGGTGTATACAGTTTTTACTTCTCTGTCATCTGACATTCTTTCAATATGCCCCAACCATTTTAGTCTGTTTAGTTCTCATTATGCCAGTGATCAATGGTGATTTAAACAGATTATGTGTTACGTTGTTGCTTCTCACTCTCCATTCCCCTCTGTTAGCATCTTTGATGTGTCCAAGACTGTCGTAAGACTGTTTTCGAAAACCTATAATAAGGCCTCATCTCTTTTATTCCTGCTTCAATTTTCAGAGCCATATAACACGACTGGTCTTATCAACGTTTTGATTTTGGTGTTGCGAGACAGCACTTTGACTAATAACCAGGAATGGAAAGAATTCTAAGTATTATAACAAGTAACTTAACTTGGAAATTGTCACTAACAGCTTAGTTAAAGCATGAAAGCTGCATTAGCTTTCAACAAAACCAATCGTTCCATGTTGTCAGAATTTGGGCCGTGTATGCAGAAGCGGGTGTAAGGTAACTACTATTCGTATTCGGCCCGACCGCAACTATTTGGCCGAAAACCGAATAATCAATAGGTCCACTATTCGGCCCCCGGAGCGAATACGAAGCGAATATTCGGTACCGCCCTAGTAATTATATCATGAACCTCGTCATTTGTGATGTGATCTCTATAAGACATGGATTTTTCTGAAAGATCGCATTTCTAGTGCTTGTATTTTTTTTTTTTTTAGTTCATCTGTTAGGGTCCACGTTTTTGTCATTGTAAACGTTTTAACAGCTAGTTTCTCTCTCTGGGCAGTCGAAGCTTAGTTTTACATGAACTGTTTTTTGTGTCTCTTCTTCTTCTTCTTCTTCCTCTTCGATCCTTCTGTCTGAAAACTTATATCAGGAGGCCGGTAGCCTTTATGAAAGCTATCGTGCAATCCATATCCTCTCGTGTAGCATACAGTTTTGTTTTCATTGTTGTTGCTTGCCAATCCTAAACATGATTCCATGTCTGGACCCCAAAGCACTTTAAACGGATCGTTTCTATTAAAAATTTTTTGTCAGGTCTTTGTCAGAGATGACTGAGCTACCGTATAACCAAGGTTAGCTGCGTACTCTTTACAGGACGTTGCAGAACCAACCCCAGCAGCCCCTGGCTGTTGTGTGGTTTCTCTGGGCAAATTTACGTCCAGTAGTTTGCCATTGTTTCCTGGACGTTCGGCCCCCTGATACCACTGTCGAAACCAACGCAAGGCGCATGGTCCGCAGCTGGGATCGAACCCGGCACCCTGGCATTACGAAGCGTTCGCATCGACTTAGCCACAGAGCCGACTAGCGTATAACAGCAGCCGGTACTACCTGACTTCTGTTAACGCCGAATGTTGGGCGGCGAATACCAAACCTGACATCCCATATTGTGCCAGCGACTTCAGGCGGAAGAGCGCATCGAAGGAGCATACTAGGAAGAGGAAGTGCAACCTGAAGACTCTATGTTATGGCAGGGCAGACCAGGCTCTTAGCCTTGACTGGCAGCTGGTCTAGGCGGGAAGCTCCGACAGGCGGACAGATTGAGCACTGCTCTTCTGATCCGGCAGCTTCTGTTTTGTTCCAAACGTATTGGTGTTACCTTTCCTTTGGAGAAAACAAGGCAGGTCGATGGAGGGATCCATATGCATGGGCAACATATGGTCTCTGCAAGACTGCGCAGGTTTTATGCTGTGTAAAGAAGACTTTTCTCAACACTAGCGGGTCTTGCTAGTCACACTCGCCATGAGCTGTGAGTCCCATGTCTCCTCATAGTGCAGTATAACACTAGCGGGTCTTGCTAGTCACACTCGCCATCGCCATGGGCTGTGAGTCCCATGTCTCCTCATAGTGCAGTATAACACGGGCGGGTCTTGCTAGTCACACTCGCCATCGCCATGGGCTGTGAGTCCCATGTCTCCTCATCGTGCAGTATAACACTAGCGGGTCTTGCTAGTCACACTCGCCATCGCCATGAGCTATGAGTCCCATGTCTCCTCATCGTGCAGTATAACACTATCGTCTGGAAAGACGGAAATGTGCCAATCAATCAAATGTTTTTCGATTGCTGACTTATTCTAATGTCTGACCTTTCACCTATGATATAGGCAAACGGGGATATGGCCACCTTAAGATATTTGGGCCCAGCCAGGGATGAAATACTTCACGTGACGCACAACGTGACAGTACCATAACCTGCGTAATACTACAACATACAACAAACGGCAACATGTGACAACCTCCCAATCACAGACCAACACGAGCATTTTAACCTGGCACTCGGTACACTTCAAACACAGACTAAAATAAACACCACGTCTGTTGTCCTGTTTCTGGCCAGACAATTAGTCTGTAATTGATGAAACACACACGTCAGCCACGAATAAATATTTTCCCGGTCATGTCAGGAATTTGACAGTCTCTGTCACAAGGCACACATGTTCCTGAAGGGCAGTGGTTTTCAACCTTCCTAATGCCGAGATCCAATAAAACAGTTTCACATGTTGTGGCGACCGCTATCCATACAATTATTTTTGTTGCTACTTCATAACTTTAGTCATTAGGGGGCTGCGTGGTCTCGAGGCATGGTGTCCGCGAGTACTAAAGGTTCTGGGTTCAAATCCCGGTAAGGGCTGGGATTTTTTTCACGTGGACTTGGACTTATAGTAATTCCACTCGTCTCTGGGTAGTGAGATTAGACGCCCGTGTGCATTGTTGCGCACGTAAACAATTCCTTGTCAGTTGGAAATCGTAAAGAGTAGCCTAACGGCTCTGATCGGGCAAAATGTTGAGTTGAAAATCTATCCAAAGTATTGCAGGATCCTCGCCGGTGCTACAGAGCCTGTGCACTTCTTCAGACTCAGACTTGAGTTAGAAGAAGAACGGAGCGCTTATGGGTTACTACCCGTGTGCCATGATGTTGATCCGTTCAGACCTCAAAAACTTCAATCAGTATGTACTTTTCGATGGTCTTAGGCGACCCTCGTGAAAGGGTCGTTCCACCCACAAAAGGGTCGCCACCCACATGTTGAGAATCGACCCACTGCATACCCATAAGCATGTCGTAAGAGTCCACTAACTGGAAGCTTCCTTTAAAGTCGGAGTGCATCTGCCTGAGAGGCAAAGAACCAACAGTCTGCACACAAATGTGTCAGATCTGTCAAACCGATGCACACGCAACACTCAGGTTCTGGAACAGGACTGCAGTCCAGAAGTGGACGAACAACCAGAACTCTCCACCAGAGTATACAGCTGGTGAAACCAAGAAGTAGAAGATTAGTTCCGGGCCAGAGCTAGACATTGTTTCCATGCAGAAGCGCTACAACGTGAAGGCATGTGTGTTCATACACCAACATCTGGTGTGGTCTTTCATAGCCAACCTTCTTCATTTATTCAGTTCTCGAAGTATGGATGCATTTGTTCATTTCTTTGCCCATGATGTTACTATAACCCGCATATAACATTCGTATTCAAAGACAAGGCCTTAAGAAAGAGAAAAGGGGCTTTTGGAGCTCAAATGTTATAGAAAGATTCTCAGAATATCTTTGACAAAGAAGATGAGAAATTTATTGACATTTTAGAAGATCTGAACAACAAGGAAGATTGGCTAATAAACAGCATCCTTTCTCGAAAGCTGAAATATTTTGGTCATATCCAGCGCCACGACGGATTGGTAAAAATTATATCAAAAGGCATGGTACCAGGAAGGAGGGGCAGGGGTCGACCGACACGAAGATGGGCACAGGATATAAGTGACTCCTTGAGTGTAAAAGTTCATGAGGCGGGAGAGCTGGCGAGAGACCAAGTTTCTTTCAGGCAGACTGTGATGAGAGCGACGTTCTGCAAAGGACCTACTACATGATGATTATTCAAAGGCATGAATGCGCTATTCAGATTGTTTAATGTCCAGGTCTCACCACACCAGTTAATTTCAGCGAAAAAAATGCGCCTTTCAAATAAATGGATAATGGAAATATAATGTCTAATTTGCGTTTTATCAAAGGAAACAGTAAAGAATGTGCTTGGAAAATCATAGAATTTGTATTTTATAAACCTCCAAGAAGCTTGAAGTTACAACTGAAAACTTTTTATTTACAGTTAATGAAAGCTTTGGATAATATACCCAAACGATTGTCTGTCACCTTGACGTCTTTCTAAACGATAGTGATAAACTGCGCTATAATGAGGCGTAGACTCACAGCCCGTGGCGATGGCGAGTGTAACTAGCAGACTAGTCTTTATAATACCACTTTTGCGGTGTATGCAAAAAAGAGAGAGGGTGGGTGTCTTTGAAAATGAGGATTTACGGCCGCATGGCTAGTGCTGTCGCCACAACTGTGCAGGTGAGGGAATTTTTTTTTGTCCCTGGTTAGTTGCGTATCCTTTATAGGACGTTGCAGAACCAACCACAGCAGCCCCTGGCTGGTTTTTTTAGGCAAATTTACGTCCTGTAGTTTGCCATTGCTTCCTGGACGGTCGGCTTTCTTGATACCACTGTCGAAGGCAACGCAAGGCGCATGGCCCGCAACTGGGATCGAGCCTGGCATCCAGGCATTACGAAGCGTTCGCATCAATTTAGCCACAGAGCCGACTTTTGCCCCTGAGAGATAAAAAAAAAAAAACCCAGCCTTACCGAGATTGCGAACCCAGGTCTCTCACTTGACAGCCCAACTTTCTAAACGTTCGGCCAGTCGCTCCTCACCCACTGTTGCAACTGAACAATTCAAACAAGAATTATTATCTACACAAATTATCTAAATAAAACTGAACTAACATTTCGCCCTAGGCAGTTTCCGGAATAAACACTTGTCTTTTCCTGGTGGTCCGACCATTCTTTCCGACCAGTCCTTCAAACGCACTTAAAATGGCGCCCTTTTGTCTGAAAGCAACAATTTCTCCACAAGCGAAGCTTAGACACGCTACATCACAAACTATGTCTATGCAGTTCTTTTGTTCACATATATCTGCCTGCAGCATAAACTGCATAAAGTGCGTTTATAATAGTCCACTTTATCAACTCGTTTGCTTAGCTAAGGATAGCACCACCGAGCAGATGGGTGGAATCTTGTTCATAGGGAGGTTCAAATATTCCACCGCCATATAAGTTCTGAAGATGAATATAGCGTGCGTGTCATGCATGACCAAACATCGTATTGTCGTTTCAGAGCAATGACGTCTGGTTCGCTTAAACGGAAATGTCTGGTATTTCCGGTCTGTGCATTTTATAGCGCCCCTGTGATACCAGGATATGTGTGGTAAGAAAATAATAGTGACATTGTTTGCCAGCATGCATGTCGCTGAAGGCGACTGAGGAAGGTTGGAGTAAGACAGGCGTAGAATGCTTGAGCTGCTAAATTAATCCAGTCATGGGTAATTCTGCAAAGTGTTTGGTGTAAATCGGTTGATAGCATGTGGCTCGTGGCAATGGAAGGAAAGAAAGAAAGACTGCTAGTAAAAAAAAAAAAAAAAGCTGTAACAACAGCAGCAGAAAAAGAAGAAGGAGAAGAAGAAGAAGGAGAAGGAGAAGAAGCGATTTGAGGTTTCAGCAACGGATCAACATCATGGCACAAGGGTAGTAACCCATAAGTGCTCCGTTCTACTTCTAATTCAAGTCTGTCGGAAGTAGCTCAGCGCAGTGCACGTGCTCCGTAGCACCGGCGAGGATCCTGAAATATTTTGGGTAAATTTTAAATTCAAAATGTTGCCCGGGTAGCACCGTTAGGCTACTCTTTTCAATTTCCAACTGCCAAGGGATTTTTTTTTACATGTGCAACAATACACACGGGCGTCCGTTCTCACTACCCAGAGACCAGGGGAAAATTACTAGAACCGACAGAGGGATAAGGAGACAGTAACTGACTTGTATCAGAAATGTCCAAAGTAAGCTCACCATGTCAGTACTCGTATCTTTTTCTTACACGAATGAAATATATACTTTCAGCCTTCTCACGCAAATTCTGTTGTAGATCTTCCTGTCTTATTCTTCTCTTTTCCTTCCCCTTCTCCTTTTTCCTCCTCCTTCCCATCTTCCTCCTCCTGCTCATCTTCCACCTCCTGCTCCTTTTTCGCGATCACTGAACTGTAAACTCCATCTGAGACTTGTTTGTAATTCGTCCACTTTTGGAATTTGGTCATGTTCCAGAACTTGAAGCACGTAGGATAAACACCACAAGGACGAGAATCCTACCTGTACAAACCGCGGTAAGCCTAGCTCGGCGTAAGGTTATTTTGGGTCTTTAGTGGTTACGCAAGAAAGAGACAACACACTGTTCTTTGGCCACATAATGAGAAGAAAAACATTGGAGAACATCGTGACAACTGGAAAGATCAATGTAAAAAAGGGGTAGAGGCAGACCAATAGAGACGATGCTGGATGGGCTGAAACGATGACATGGAGGGATATCATCAAGAGAACTGTTTCAGGCTTCATAGGATCGTGATCTGTGAAGACGCATGAGCGCCTACGCCAGTTGACAGGGCACATGATGATGATGAGTGGTTACGAACACAGATTTAAAACACAGATTTATAATACCGCTTCTCACGCATAGAAAGATACCTCTGTCAACCAAAGCAAATCTCAAAAGAACAGTGTTTTGGCCAACATTGTGCTACCAGTGCCAAACATGGACACTTACTACAACTAATGAGCGGGAGATCATAACAACAGCAATGAGGTGTTTTATGAGAGCTGTCGGTTTTACAAGAAAAGATCAAATCGAGAATGAAGAAATTAGAAGAAGACTAGGACTGAAACCATTCATACAATTCATCAAAGAACAACAAATGAGATGGTCTGGCCACCTGATGAGACTGCCCTGGTACCAACTGCGACAGAGCGCCACGATGAAGAAATATAATAAACACAGAGAAAGGGGAAGACCATGTAGGAGATGCAGCGACACTATCAGAAGCAACCTAACATAAATGAACACCAACTTGTACAATGCATTGGAAAAAGCGCACAAACGATCCTCTCTTCTCCCCCTCAACACTTCGGTAATGGTGGAAGAGAAAAAGCGGAAGAAAAAGTGTTTACGAAGTAACCTAAAGTCTAGGGCGGGTACGCTTACCAGAACTTGAGTTTCCCATGCACATCCGTTTAACAAATTTGGCTTATTTGTCTGCAGACAGTTGTTTCACATTCTACGACATGCTTGTTGGGGAACAGCAGGTCTATCCCCCCCCCCCCCCCCAAAAAGGTGGGATTCTGCCTTTCTCCCATCACCTATGTCTTTGCCATCAGTGCCTACGACGACAGAGCATTGAGATTAACGCGGTAACACAAACCTTCCCCAGATTCTTAACAAAATCCTCTTCTTCTGCCTTTCTAGCCCCAATCGAGCATAGGCCCTCAACCAACGTACGCCAATTCGTTCTATCTTTCGCTATCGCATGCAGTTCTTCCCATGTCCTCCCCATCTTCCTGTATTTCTGTGGCCTTGTGGGTTCCAGTGCAAAGACATTCTAGTTATTATTCACAGGTTTTCTCAGCGTGTGTCCTATCCAAAGCCAGCGTCTTTTCGTCACCTTTTGGTCTAGTGGAACTTGTTTAGTTCTCTCAAAAAGCTCTATATTATAGTAATTCTGTCGCACCATTATATTCATCTATTCTGTGCAGGTACCAGTTAATTAATGTTTGTAGTTTTTTTTAGTAATTGCCTTAGTTGTTCTCCATGTTTCCGCTTCTTACAGCAGTACTGATTCTACATTAGAATTAACAATTTTAGTTTACTGTTTTTATTTCTTTTGACCTTCACAAATTCCCTAGCGCTATGAAAGCTCCTCTTGCCTTTTGTATTCTGATTTTAATATCTCTATCAGTTCCCCCATCTTTGTTTACATTACTGCCCAAATAGGTGTACAGCTCCACGATAAAGAGAAATATCACAAAGAGAAACCACATTACTATTTGCCTGATCTATTCTCATTATCTTTGTCGTTGCCATATGGATTTTCGGACCTAGCTCTTGTGATCTCGCATCAAGTATATTTAATTTATCTTGCATCTGATTCCGTGAGTGGGACAGAAGAGAAATATTATCAGCGAAGTCCAGATAGTCAAGCTGTTTTGAAGGGGTTCACTGAATTCCATTCTTGGTGTTAGCAGTTGCTGTCTTCAAAATCCAGTCTATAGCCAGTAAAAAAAAAGAAAGGCGAAAAGACATCCCTGTCGCACACCTGCTCTTATTGTAAATGTATCTGTTAGCTTTCCCTCATGAAGAACTCGACATTTCATGCTTTTATGTGTTGCCTTTACTAAGTTGATAATCTTCTGTGGGATTTCACAGTGACCTATTAGTTTCCCGAGAGATTCCCTATCAGTCCTGTCAAATGCTTTTTCATAGCCAATGAATCCAATGTAAAGTGGTGAATTCAATTTAATGCTTTTCTTTGTTATTATACGTAATGTGGCTCTCTGCTCAGAACATGATTTGTTGACCGAAAACCTGACTGTTCATTTTTTACCCCGTAATGCCAATGGAATATATATTTCTCTCTTAAAGAAAACCAGAAAACGTATAAACAGAAACATAAACCATTTAAACAGAAACAGAAAACATATAAACAGAAACATAAAACATATAAACAGAAACACAAAACACATAAACAGAAACACAAAACATATAAACAGAAACACAAAACATATAAACAGAAACATAAAACATATAAACATAAACATAAAACATTTAAACAGAAACATAAGACATATAAACAGAAACATAAAACATATAAACAGAAACACAAAACATAAACAGAAACACAAAACATATAAACAGAAACATAAAACATATAAACAGAAACATAGTGATTAGTTATTAGAAAGAATTATCATCACAGCACTCCGGAGAGATCCATAGGTGCTCCGATCTCCTCCTCAAAAGCTCCGCAAGTGTAAAACGACCGATGACGCCTGTTCTGTGTTGGTTAATAAAACGTCTTGTCCTCGTAGTGAAATAATCATTTCTTGGAGCTCCAGGCTGCAACCCCCATGTCCATCAGTCTAGACAGGGAAATGGAGTCATGTCCTTTGGCGTGCTTCTCAGTACGGTAAGTGCAGCGCATAGCATTGATAACATCACTTCTGTCCAGTACTGGGCCAGCCATAGCAACTGCAGTGTCAGCAAGATAGTCTGCACGCTCGTTTCCTTGAACACCCACATGACCTGGCACAAAGATGAAGGTTAGGGCAGATTTTCGTGAAATGCTTAGTGGTTCAATCCATTCGTGTTGATAAATCCAGCTTGGATTTTTTAAGCATATTCATCGTGTCACTAAGAAAGCATACGTGTGTGAACTTCTGAGTACCAAGCCATGCTAAAGCCCTTGTTACAGCCATAGTTTCCAGAAACAGAAACAAATACATAAAACATATAAACTGAAACATAAAACATATAAACAGAAACATAATACAAATGCATGCAGTGAGTTGCATAATTCCATTGTCCCCACCTGCCAAAAAAATGGACAAGATATAATTCATATCCCGACATTCCAAGCTTTTTATCAGACTCGTGCAAAGAATTTCATAACATGTCAACTTTCCCTTTGTGCCCTGCTTCAAAAATGATAACTGCTTTTTTGGGGGGACCAAATGACAAGCTTCGAAACAACGTGCTGTTCCCTTCAGATGCTGAATATTTTAAACTCTTAACCCTCTTTCATTTAATTCCGGGCTTTGTTCTTTCTACTGTCCAATATTTCGGCTTAAATTGGTTTAGAAAAGCGGCCACCTTATCAGTCTTTCTAATACTGGCAAATCTTGGACGGCTTGCAGAAAACAAACGAGATAATCTGATTTAAAAACAGACTTAGAACCAGGATTGCTTGTCGTTAGCCGCCCTGGCAAATGGGGAAATGTGCCTGCGTTTGCTTAAAATATTAACGTTGTGTCTCTTTTGTGTTGCCTCTTTTTTGTTCGTCTGCTGTTTTCTGGTTTGTGTGTAGGTGTGCATATGTGTGTGCGCGTGTATATGTGTATATGTGTGTGTGTGTTGTGTAAATGCGTGTGTATGTGCATGTGTGTGGCTTATTTCATTAGAAGAAAATATTGTTTTCTGAGATGTTTTAGTTTATACATTATTCTGGTAATCGTGTGTGCGTGCGTGCGCGCGCGCGCGCGTGTGTGTGTGTGTGTGGGTCGGTGTGGGGGGGGGGGTTCATATTGGCTCTTATAAAAGCAGTTACTGTTGTTTATTTCTTGGTCCTCGTTACTTCTCCTGCTATTTTTTTCCTTCCTTCCTTCCTTCCTTCCTTCCTTCCTTCCTTCCTTCCTTCCTTCCTTCCTTCCTTCCTTCCTTCCTTCCTTCCTTCCTTCCTTCCTTCCTTCCTTCCTTCCTTCCTTCCTTCCTTCCTTCCTTTCCTTCCTTCCTTCCTTCCTTCCTTCCTTCCTTCCTTCCTTCCTTCCTTCCTTCCTTCCTTCCTTTCCTTCCTTCCTTCCTTCCTTCCTTCCTTCCTTCCTTCCTTCCTTCCTTCCTTCCTTCCTTCCTTCCTTCCTTCCTTCTTCCTTCCTTCCTTCCTTCCTTCCTTCCTTCCTTCGCTTCCTTCCTTCCTTCCTTCCTTCCTTCCTTCCTTCCTTCCTTCCTTCCTTCCTTCCTTCCTTCCTTCCTTCCTTCCTTCCTTTCTTCATCTTCCTCTCCGTCTTCCTCCTACCCTTTCCTCCTCTTCTCTCTCCCCTCTTCCTTCTTCTTTTTCTTCTATTTCTTCTTCTTCTTCTTCTTCTTCTTCTTCTTCTTCTTCTTCTTCTTCTTCTTCTTCTTCTTCTTCTTCTTTTCTTCTTCTTTCTTTTCTTCTTGCTGCTGCTGCTGCTGCTGCTGCTTGCTGCTGCTGCTGCTGCTGCTGCTTCTTCTTCTTCTTCTTCTTCTTCTTCTTCTTCTTCTTCTTCTTCTTCTTCTTCTTCTTCTTCTTCTTCTTCTTCTTCTTCTTGCTTCTGCTTCTTCTTCTTCTTCTTCTTCTTCTGCTGCTGCTGCTGCTCTTCAACCATCTTCTCGTTCTTCTTCTTCACTCATAATGGACATCTCGCTTCAGGTAGCCAATAGCACCTGCTAACCTAGGTGTTTCTAATACTTGGAGCGGCAATATCGGGTAACCATGCACCAGACATGGCTGTCTCTTCTGGTCACGACACCGTGTCGAGTCAGTGGACGCGGACATTTGGATTTGTTATCAAGTAGATCTTTTCCTGAAAGACACCTGAACTTCAGCTGTCACTAAATAGGTTCCTCGGTGGACCGACATTGGATCCAGGTTGCCGTTTAGTAGGATTCTCTATCAGCCGACGTATGAACCATGGTTTCTGATCTAGTTGGAAACCCGGGCAGTATAATTCCAAATATATTCCAAAAGAGTTTTCAATCGGCGTTATCGCCCACGTATTGGAGGTAGCAGCTTTAAATTGGTACCAGGATGTATGCCCTTGAAAAGTAAAGACGGCCGGCGTAATGTTGACCACATTACCCACCTAGTGCCGATAGGTCTGTAAAAATATGGGTGCTGTTCCCATATGCCTGATACGCCCAAGGCGTGAAAGGGGATCTTTACTTTACTTATTGGAGGTATAGTGATGAGTGCCAGAGGTGTTATGAACACTGCATCTCTGAGGTCCACCAGTTCCGAGGTCCCCTGCCCGCCCAGTTTAGAGCAACAGCTCTCAACCTGCGGGTCGCGAGCCATTTTGTGTGGGTCGAACGACCCTTTCACATGGGTCGCCTAAGACCATCAAAAAACACATATTCATTAAAGTTATGAAGGAAAATAATTGTTTTTGGGTCACCACATGAGGGAACTGTATTAAAGGGTCGCCACAACATGAGGGAACTGTATTAAAGGGTCGAGGCATAAGAAAGGTTTGGAGCGACTGGTTTAGAGCGATACTGACCATTATCCGAAGTGCATCAGGAGGGCGTGAGACAGGAGTCATCATTCTGTTGCAGGTCCTTTGCAGAACGTCGCTGTCATCACAGTCTGCCTGGAAGAAGCTCGGTCTCTCACCAGCTCTCCCGCCTCATTTACTTTCAAACTCAAGGAGTCACTTCTATTCTCTGCCCATCTTCGTGTTGGTCGACCCCTGCCCCTCCTTCCTGGGTACAGTCCCTTTTGTGCGGGTGTTGCTCCCAAAATAAAAATTCACACAGCCATCAGTGGGTTTCGATCGCGGTACGTTGGAATGACGAGTCGGACTCGCAACGCATAAGGTGCATACAAATAAGTTAGATCTATAAATATAAAACCCACGTACACACAAAACTCAAGTTCTAGAACAAGACTAAGGTTCAGAAGTGGACAAATCACTAGAACTTTCCGCCGGAGTTTACGGCTGGGAAACGCTAAGAAGAAGAAAGCAGAAGATATTTAACACAACCGTTCTTATCCGAACAGGACCACATGCTACACCTAGCCCGTGTAACTGTTACGGTGCACTAATTATAACTTCTCTGGGAGTTGAACGGGGTATTTGGCATCAACCTTGTGTGTCTGCTGGGCAGATTGAGATTTTTACCGCCCATGTAGGCACAGCGAACCTTCATGTAGCCGCAATAAGGCGACAAACTGATCGATCGATCACAGCTCAGCGGCCTAAACTTTCCCGGTGTGTTGGGAAATGAGCAGGCAGATAGCGTTGCCAGCTCTGCACCACTTGGTGGTGAATTGACGTATGACAAGCTAGATATTGTGAGGGCACTTTGGGAGCGAGTAAACAGTGCAGAGGCGCAGATAAATCATTACGGTCTGATGAGAATGGCGCTGCGAGGAGTTACCAGGGGATCTGGCCGACGCTCAACACTCAATGGAAGAATGAGACGGATATACAATCAGACGGTTATTGGTGTCATCGAAATTGGAACTCTTTGCTTGCTGTTGAAGAAAGGGACGGAGCACTTATGGGGTGTCCCGAGTGCTGTGATGTCGATTCTTAAATCAACATTCAGCAACATTAAACTTTCAGTCATGGAGGTGACCGAAATCACATCGCCACGTACGCAAAAATCTGTCAGTCATCTATCTTCAACACACGCCAGAGACTAGACTTTTCTCGTTTCCGCTTGCTACATCTGCAGCTCTTAAGAAGATGCTAAGCAAACACGCGAGGCCAGGAGTAAACTCTTAGTGTCACTGCAAGTGGTCTACACGGTCTGGGTAAACAGATGCTTGTCTTAAGACGTTACAGTTAGGGCTGGAAATAACGGGGGAAAGTAAAGTGGAGATGTGTTATTATATGAGAATATAAGTAGATGAAGGAGAATTAGCCCACCCAGCGCCGATCGGTCTATAAAATTTGAGTCTTTAGTGCAAAAATTTTTTTGGGTGCTGTTGTATTTTCGATAATATTTCGGTAACTGCGTATCCCGAAAACGTATTTTTTTTTTTTTGCACGGGCTCCTATTTTCATCTTGGCGTTAATGTTTTATACATAAAAATGATTTAGACTATCCAGCTGTATCGAAACAGACTTTAAAAAAGAATTATCACGTGTGTAATTGTAGTTAGATAACCTAACACATTTTTACAATACTTATATAGCGCCGAGATACTTTCAGCACAACAGATGTGGAATTTATGTCAGACACAAGAAACAGGTGTTTTAGTGAAAGATCAATTGGGGTCAGTCTGCTCATTTGAACTTTGTGCCATATAACTCTTAAAAGACAACCCAACAAAGATCATTGTATATTTGTATATCTAAAAAAGAAGAAGGAAAAAAAAAGCATTTTAATTAATTGTTTTGCGGGAAAACAATCTAACATAACATAGAGGATGAAGTAATTATTAATGAATAATTCCATCCATTTATTTTTCTATACAGCTGATATATATATATATTTTTTTAAACATCGGCACTAGTTTGTAAACGCATTATAACTATAGAATCACATGCCCATAGCACCACTGACGTGTAAAATGGGCCTTTTATGCACTTTAGTAGAACGTAGACAGGTTGTATCTTACTGACCCTTCCCCCCTGTCCCTTCATCCTTTTCCCGCAGGCCTACTTACGGGAAGGTGTGGCCCTTCACGAGCTTGGTCGCCATGGTGATGCCCTGGCAGCATTTGCATGTGGACTGGGCCAAGAACCTGGGAACGTTCAGCTGCTGGATAGTATGGTGGAGGCCGCGCTGGCGTCTCCGTTGAAAGGTGAGTCGTTTTTGTGCATCATGGTTCAGTGGCACCGACACACATAAAATATTAGAGCTGCTCAGGGAAGAGGGGGGGGGGGGGGTGTTACATTTAAATTTTTCTAACAGGAAAGAGAGTTCAATGGAATAAGCATTGTTCAGGTGTGCAGTAATAATAATTAATAAAATAATACTAATACAAGTCTCAAAATATAAAACTAAAAATGTGTCTATCCTTCCTCTTTCACATGGCCATCTTCAAGTGGTGACCAGTAGAGGGGTGAAATTTGCAGATGTCATTCTGATTGCAAAGTGTAGGACAACGTTATATGTGCAGCCAAGATTTCTAAGTATTTCTTATAATTAAGACCACAATCATTAAAAGTTAACATTCACTGCAGTTGTTTAAATGAGAACCTACCTGTCTTTACATACCCTGATGGAGTGGTTAATACTTTAAGCTTGTCATTGTTTCTAGGCAGTGTGGTAGCCACAGTAGCACTAAACCAGTGTTTCTTAAAGTCTGAACTACCCTCCTCCACCATGGAGGTTGAGTGGTTTCAAGATATGGCATCCACCTTGAGTACTGAAGGTCCTGGGTTCAGACCCTGGTAAAGGCAGGGATTTCCCCCCACATATTACACAAATTATATGATCTCACCATTTTACTGAAGTTATCTGTGCTCAGCTGCTACTGAAGTTATCTGTGCTCAGCTTTTGCTGAAGTTATCTGTTCTCAGCTGTTACTGTAGTTATCTGTGCTCACCTTTTTCTGAATATCACTTTACTGAAGCTGTCTCCATCTACAGACAAACTGGAGTCAACTTTTCAACAGTTGGAGAAGTTTGGCCTGAAATCCAAACCATTTATCATTATTGCTGTTGTTGGTCAAGAACTGCTAGCTGCAGGTCAATTCAGCGCAGCTGTGACTATTCTAGAAGCTGCTCTTAAGGTAAAGAGTTACTGTGACTTTTGACTTTTTGCGATCCCTATGTGGTTTCCAGGGCCCAATTATGGGGAAAAAGGGGGGGGGGGGATATACTGACTGCTCCCTTAACAAGCATGTTATGGGAGCCAACTAATTAGGAATGTTTCCTTTGAAGTCAAGGTGCGTTTGCTGGAGAAGTTAAGAACCAACAGTCTGCATACAAATATACCAGAACTGTAACATGGGTGCACACTTAAGTTCTGGAACAAGACCAAAGTCCAGAAGTGGACGAACAACCAAAACTTTCCACCTGGGTTTACCATCGATGAACGCTAAGCAGAAGAAGAAGAAGAATTCTGCAAAATACATCTTCTTCTTCTTTGCGATCACTAGCTGTAAACTCTGGTGGAAAGTTCTGATTTTTTGTCCATTTCTGGACTGCAGTCTTGATCAAGAACCTGAGTGTTACATGTACATCCATTTGAAAGATCTGACACATTTATGTGCAGGCTGTTGGTTCCGTGCCTCTCAGGCAGATGTCTTCCGACTTCGAAGAAAGCTCCGAATTAGTTGACTCTTAGGACATGTTTTGGGCAGTCAGTGGGTCTATTTTTGTTGTTCCCGATAATAGGGCCCCGGAACCCACAGGGGGATGCAAAATACATGACTTTGAGTTAAGCAAAGAACTTGGGACATTTCCTTAAGCACTTCATGCATGTTTGCATCAGCCAGTGTAGAGTATCAGTTCTGGTGTTACTGTGCATGATATGCTAACCACTCACAAAAACTTGCAACTGATGCAAGCTATCGGAAAACACACGTGGCACACGTGCCAAGTATTTAGGAGCTATGTTTATAAACATCAGTCCTCCACACATACACACCAAGTTCCCTAGAGACAATGAACCTTGGTCGCCCACTCTCATTGGCACGGCACATGCTGATGGTGATTATTACTAGAGTAAAGATCCCTGTGTGGGTTCCGGGGTCCCATTGTGGAGAAAACAAAAATAGACCCACTGACTCCCCAACAAGCATGTTGTAAGAGTTGACAGACTGGGGCGCTTCCTTTGAAGTCGGAGTGAATCTGCCTGAGAGGCAAGGAACCAACAGTCTGCATGCAAATAAGCCAGATCTGTAAAATGGAGGGATAGGCAAAATATCAGGCCATGGAACCAAGCCAACGTCCAGTAATGGACGAACAACCAGGTCTTTTGCCAGGGTTCACGGCCGGTGAACACAAACAACAAACAACACTAGAGTAAACAAGGGTCAGCTCAAACAAAAGCACTATATTTGTGCAGCGGTTGTGTCGTGGTATTCAGTATAGCCAGTAGCCTATCACTGTTCATCACATTTGTCGACCAAAATTGCAAATCAGCTGACATCAGCGAAGGGGGGGACAACATCGTAGAATTACTAAATGAATCGCTTTTTGCCGATGACCAGACAGTCATATCACCAACAGCAGTTCAGCTACAAGAACATATCAATAACTTCACTCAGAATGCGATAACTACGATATGAAGATCAGACAAAAACAGAAGTGATGACATACTAAAGAAAAAGAAGAACAACCAATATCAAAACTGATGAACACCAATTAAAGCAGGCGGAGGATTTTACATATCTGGGAAGCATTTTTTTTTGCAGAAGACGGAAGAATGAATAAAGAAATCCAACAAAGATGCAATACAGCCAATCAAGTTTTAGGCCAAATGGCACTCATTTTGAAATGCAAGCATGTGAATATGAACACTCAAAGAACACTGTTTAACACAATATTCTTACCAACGCTCCGCTATCTAAAGTCATGACAGAAATGAAATGTTTACGTACTATGCTAGGTGTAATGAGGAAAGATTGACTTAGGAACGATAATATCAGAAGGAGAATTAGCACAGAACCAATACTGAACTTTATAGGTAGACAACAAATCAAATGGTTTGGCTATGTAACAAGACTGGCAGCAGACAGGGTACCACAGAGCAAATGTTATACAGATACAGTGGTATAAGACCCAGTCTGCTACCCATTTACTCACTGAAGTATCACTGATCGACCCCCAATTAATCATGTCAGTCCTTATTAACTAATGCACTACACTCTGCTGACCAGCATCCCTGATCCCTCTCCATCACCACTCCACATTGGTCAACATACACAAAGCTACCACAGTACCTTCTGTAGCACATGAAGAAACCCCCTCAACCAGCGTACCACATAACCACAACTTTGTCGACCCCAGCACACATGAGCCAACACAACCGTCCATTCTAGAAAATCACACTGACAGCATTCCGGAATACAACCTATTATCCACCACATTCATTGGACAGTTTACCCGAGCTACAACAAAATCAAACATATTTTTAAAACTGCCACACAACAAGTTCATGCAACCATGGGACTTGAACAATTCCTACACATGTCTAAACACTTAAACTGATGGAAAGTCACTGACTCATTCTACCAGGGGATCATCCCACATGCTGTCGGCCCACATGGATTTCACAATATCTGTGATAGACTGTGGTGACATGTTTGCAAGCTCACCATAAACTTCGAGCGACTCATGTTTCCCTGGCAGCAATTGGCTCACACTTCACTCTCTTCCAGTGACCCCAAATGCTTGCCTTCACAACCCATCAACACAACATGAATGCCAGTGTGCACCCACACCTCACCAAGCCCAGGCTTCATTAACTCTTTACACACCTGAGTGACATTTCCACCAAACAGAAACCATCATCAATCTATCCACCTATCTAAACATCAGCTCTTTTCATGACTACTGTTCTTACCTTTTTCTCATCAGATGATTGTATGAGCTATTACACAGAGCAAGCTTGAGAAAAAAAGACATTAGTGTCTGTGTGTAGAGTGAGTTGCATTTCTTGATGAGACTGAGATCAGGAGCATCTCATGGATTTTTTTTAGTTCAGGATTTTCTTGTGTGCAGGGTAATGAGTATGCCAATAGATTGGCTGCTGCTACTTCTCTAGGTAGTCAGTTACTTTATATTAAAGACAAGGTGAAGGCTTTCTGGGATTCAGTGGACTGTGCAGAAACACTTCAAAAGACTGATTGTGTAAGGGATTACTAAAGGTTCTGGATGGTATTCATTGCTGAGGGGAAAACATAGGCACACTTTTAATTAGGTTGCAGTTTGCACCATCTTTATGGGAACTCTTTATTGGCACTAAGAAAGGTGTCATAGCATTTGTAGGAATGTTCCAAGTGCAGGTGATATCAATTCTTGATTGATTGATTCAATCATTGAGCCATCTATACATCATCATAATCAAACCCCTTGCCATCTGGCAAGGTCAGTCATGCCTCTCCTCAATTTATGATCTTCAGCAACATGCATCAGTTTGTATGCTATCACCCCTCCATGCCATAATAAGATTGTCAATGATCTTTTTGCGTTATCTTCCTCCACAGATGGATCCAGAATCACAACATGTTCCTCTTTCCTTCTTCTTGTAATATGACTTAAAAAAAATGTTGACTGTCTCTTTCTGATGATAAGTTGTCTTTAAGCTTTCGCCTCTTTCAAAACATCCAGGTTACTCTTTTTTGGCTGTCCAAGGAATTCTAAGGATTCTTCTGTAAAAACTAAATTTCTAAGGCCTGAAGAAATACAGTGAAGTATGGATACTCGTCTATTCATATCAACGAATAAATCAGGTGCTGTTTTCACAATACATTTGGCTGCAATCACTCTCTGACATGCCCTGTCCCTCACCCTAGTTGTACACTCCCTCCTACCACTGTTAATCCACTTCTGGTTGTTATTCTCCCCCTTGTACAGCTGTCTACCTCTTGCTCTCCTGCTATCAAATCTTCCCTCCAGTGAAATTTTAGTTAAGAGTGTTAGTCTTTACATGTGGCTAAAATATGTCACTCATCTTCTTTAGATTTCTTTTAATGCCATATTTTTCAACATATAAGACACTCCCCTGAATAAGACAACCCCTCTCTTTTTTTTTTAGCCCCAAATTAACAAATAAATATTTAAAACATATGACAACCTTTAATCTTAAACTTAAAAAATGTGGGAAAACATATTGTTTTGTATACAGAAAAACACCTTAACTTATTTAATTCTTAGTTTCCCAAGAATCTCTGCATTTTTGTGGGTGTATGTTTTGTTTTTTGTTTCCCTGAAACAAGAAAATGCAATTATCCAGCTAGGTATTGTTATATTGTACAGGTCGGAACATGCAGTCTGAAGCTACGTGGATCTGTCTTCTCTGCTCTAAGCAGTGCATTGTGGGGCCTAGGCAATTTGGACAAGGCAATTTATCATATGCAGCAAGATTTAGCTGTGGCCAAAAATTTAGGTTTGTGAATTTTTAAAATCTTATTAATATTATTCTGTTCTTCCTCCATTTATGTCAGTAAAAGTGTATTTGTGTGGGTGGGGGGAAAGGGGGTTGGGTGGGTAGTGGGTGGGTGGGTGGAATATGTAAAAGCTATCTGCATGTTCTTTTTAATGGGCTGTGTAAGCTGCTAATCATTTCTGTAAGGTTGTTCGTGATGGATAAGGTTTCTACTTTTTAGTAATCTTCCCTTTCTTTGCTGTGTTTTCTTTGTTTTCTTCGGTGTGGTTAACCGTGCCAGTTGATACTAGAGCATTTTTGTTGAAGATGAAAGTTAAGACTTTAACCTATTAGAAAATTTGTTTGTCAAATGGCAAAGTAATATAATCTGTTACTCTTTTATGAGCTATTTGTGAGGAATTGTTTCAGCTCCAGTATTTACTCAATTTCTTTATTTTGTTGTTGTTTGTGTTCACCGGCTGTAAACCCCTGGCAAAAAGGACCGGGGTGTTCGCCCATTTCTGGACTTTGGCTTTGTTCCTGGACCTGAGTGTTGGGTGTGCATCCCTTTAACAGATCTTGCTTATTTGTATGCAGACTGTTGGTTCCTTGCCTCTGAGGCAGATGCACTCCAGCTTTGAAACAAAACCGCTAATTAGTTGACTCTTACGACATGCTTATTGGAGAGATAGTGGATCTATGACCCCAGAACTCACGCAGGGATTCTTTAATTTTAATTGCATCTATCCAGTACTTTTTCCCTAAGAAAAACAAAAGTACTAGTACTCAACACAAATTTTTACAAAAAAGGTGCCAGTACTCGTTATAAACTGTCTACAACAGTTTTGCTGAAAGAAATTATGCCCAAATAAAGGTGCCAGTACTGCGTCCCACCATTAAAAAAAGCCCTGCACCTTGTTACTCAAGCAGCTCTTCCAAGAACTTCTTAATGAAAAAAAAAATGCTTTCCATAGTCTTTTGTTTTGTTAATTAACATTAAATCCTGTTGAACACATTACATATTTTATCAAATGTACATGAAATACATGGGAAGCAGAGATGTGGTTTCTGTTACAAATACCTTGGACGGCCAGAGTAACTAACAACGATTGCTTGAAAGAAGCTAATGAAAGGAGATCTCTAAATACAACAATAAAAAAGAGACAAACACTGTTCTTTAACCACATAATGAGAAGAGAGATATTAGAGAACATCGTAACCACTGGAAAAATCAGTGGAAAGAGGCGTAGTAAAAGTAAAGTAAAGATCCCTTTACACGCCCTTAGGCGAATCGGGCATATGGGAAGAGCACCCATATTTTTACAGACCAATCGGCACTCGGTGGGTAATGTGGTCAGCATTACGCCGGCCGTCTTTACTTTTCCAGGACAGCCCATCCTGGTACCCATTTGAGGCTGGGTCGACCTGCGACGTCTCATACCACGATAAAAATCCACGCAGCCCACGCAGGTTTCGATCGCGGTACGTTGGATTACGAGTCAGACTAGCAACGCCTTAGCCACGGACGCCGCTAAGAGGCGTAGAGGCAGACCAAAATAGATGATGCTGGATGAGCTGAAATTATGGCATGGCGGGAATATCCTCATGAGAACTGTTCCAGGCAATCAGGGATCGTGATCTGTGGAGACACATGAGCTCCTACGCCAGTTGGCAGGGCACATAATGATGATGATGATGTGAAACACTGGGAGTTAAGGCAGTGCAGTGGCTAGACATTCCCATGGGTCGGGTCGACTCAAGAGCCATGGTCAATTTAGACAAATATCCACTTGGATGCAGATTTAAACAGGCAACATCTGGCCGGCAAGCTATCGCCATGTATGGAGTATTAAATACAAATTTGTCAACAGTTTAGAAAAGAATATGTGAAGAATGGAAATATTTTGTAGCTGATTCCCCATATAATCAGGTGTCAGATAGGAATGTGACCTCTCACAATTGTTCACAATTACATATATGAATAAAATTGCACAAGATTTGTGGCATTTGGTGCTAGGGTGTTTTTGTCAGATAATAAAACCATGCATCTATAATAATTTGTACCAGACCATTTCCATAATTTTCTGATAACTGTTTGCGAAGGAAAGAGGTTAAGGAAAGAAGCTGGCCACACACCATCACTGGCTATGAACTGCACTTATAGTGTTGGACTGTTTGTATTGTCACTCCTGGTAGCTGCCTTATGCATTTAATGTGTTTATTTGCTATTGGCTTTGCTGAGACTTCAGTCTGTGTCAGTTTTCACAAGTGACAGTCATGGACATTTTGTGTGTCGTTTTCTCTGGCCAAGGAATAGAGCAGCTAGGGAGTGAAGGCTCTGATTACCTGACAGGATAACCTAAAATGTGTAAAGACTTAAAATGTGTGAAGACCTAAAATGAGTGAAGACCTGAAATGTGTGAAGCCCTGAAATGTGTGAAGCTCTAAAATGTGTGAAGACCTGAAATGTGTGAAGACCTAAAATGTGTGAAGCCCTGAAATGTGTGAAGACAACAAATGTTTGAAACCCTAAAATGTGTGAAGACCTGAAATGTGTGAAGACCTAAAATGTGTGAAGCCATGAAATGTGTGAAGCCCTAAAATGTGTGAAGACAACAAATGTTTGAAGCCCTAAAATGTGTGAAGCCCTAAAATGTATGAAGCCCTAAAATGTGTGAAGCCCTAAAATGTGTGAAGACCTGAAATGTGTGAAGCCCTGAAATGTGTGAAGACAACAAATGTGTGAAGACAACAAATGTGTGAAGACAACAAATGTGTGAAGACAACAAATGTGTGAAGACAACAAATGTGTGAAGACAACAAATGTGTGAAGCCCTAAAATGTGTGAAGACCTAAAATGTGTGAAGACCTAAAATGTGTGAAGACAACAAATGTGTGAAGACAACAAATGTGTGAAGACAACAAATGTGTGAAGACAACAAATGTGTGAAGACAACAAATGTGTGAAGCCCTAAAATGTGTGAAGACAACAAATGTTTGATGCCCTAAGATGTGTGAAGCCCTAAAATGTGTGAAGACCTGAAATGTGTGAAGACCTAAAATGTGTGAAGACCTAAAATGTGTGAAGCCCTAAAATGTGTGAAGCCCTGAAATGTCTGAAAACCTAAAATGTGTGAAGACCTAAAATGTGTGAAGACCTAAAATGTGCGTAGCCCTGAAATGTGCGAAGCCCTGAAATGTGTGAAGACCTAAAATGTGTGAAGACCTAAAATGTGTGAAGCCCTGAATTGTATGAAGACCTAAAATGTGTGAAGCCCTGAATTGTATGAAGACCTAAAATGTGTGAAGCCCTGAATTGTATGAAGACCTAACATGTGTGAAGCCCTGAATTGTATGAAGACCTAAAATGTGTGAAGACAACAAATGTTTGATGCCTTAAAATGTGTGAAGCCCTAAAATGTATGAAGACCTAAAATGTGTGAAGCCCTGAATTGTATGAAGACCTAAAATGTGTGAAGACAACAAATGTTTGATGCCTTAAAATGTGTGAAGACCTAAAATGTGTGAAGCCCTGAATTGTATGAAGACCTAAAATGTGTGAAGACAACAAATGTTTGATGCCTTAAAATGTGTGAAGCCCTAAAATGTGTCAAGCCCTGAAATGTGTGAAGCCCTAAAATGTGTGAAATCCTGAAATGTGTGAAGCCCTAAAATGTGTGAAGCCCTAAAATGTGTGAAGCCCTAAAATGTGTGAAGACAACAAATGTATGAAGCACTAAAATGTGTGAAGCCCTAAAATGTGTGAAGACAACAAATGTATGAAGCACTAAAATGTGTGAAGCCCTAAAATGTGTGAAGCCCTGAAATGTGTCAAGCCCTGAAATGTGTGAAGCCCTAAAATGTGTCAAGCCCTGAAATGTGTGAAGCCCTAAAATGTGTGAAGCCCTGAAATATATGAAGCCCTAAAATGTGTGAAGCCCTGAAATATGTGAAGCCGTAAAATGTGTGAAATCCTGAAATGTGCGAAGCCTTAAAATGTGTGAAGCCCTAAAATGTGTGAAGACAACAAATGTATGAAGTACTAAAATGTGTGAAGCAACAAATGTTTAAAGCACTAAAATGTGTGAAGCAACAAATGTTTAAAGCACTAAAATGTGTGAAGCCCTAAAATGTGTTAAGCCCTAAAATGTGTGAAGCCCTGAAATGTGAGAAGACCTGAAATGTGTGAAGCCCTGAAATGTGTGAAGCCCTAAAATGTGTGAAGCCCTAAAATGTGTGAAGCCCTGAAATGTGTGAAGCCCTAAAATGTGTGAAGCCCTAAAATGTGTGAAGCCCTAAAATGTGTGAAGACCTGAAATGTGTGAAGACCTGAAATAAGTGAAGCCCTGAAATGTGTGAAGCCCTAAAATGTATGAATACCTGAAATGTGTGAAGCCCTAAAGTTTGTGAAGACCTAGAAGAAAAAGAAAGAATATATATCAGTCAGCTCATTCTGTGCACGAGAAGCATGAGATACTGAGATGGCGCACAAAAGGGGTCAGACTGAAGTACTAGAAATTTAATACTGATAACAAGTCTTCTTCTTTTGCCTTTCTATACCCCAATGGAGCATAGGCCCTCAACCAACTTACGCCAAGTCGTTGTATCCTTCACTGTTACATGGAGCTCTCCCCTTGTCCTCCCTATCTTTTTATCTTCATTCTCCAGCTCTCTTCTCCATGTGTTTTTTGGCCTTCCTTTATTCCTATGCCCCCGTGGGTTCCACTGCAAAGACATTCTAGTTATGCTGTTCTCCGGTTTTCTCAGTGTGTGTCCTAGCCAATGCCAGCGTCTTTTCTTCACCTCTTGGTCCACTGGAACTTGCTTAGCTCTACATTAGTTATTCTATCATACCATATAATTTACTCTATTCACTGATAACAAGTAAGAAGTAATAATAACTCAACCTGGCGTTTCATGTCCCAATGGCAGTAACTCCCACGTGACTATATTTTATGGTTCGATCGCAGCTTGTCATTCAGGGAACACGTTGACCATGTGATAACAAAAGCACGCAAAGGTCTATCTGCAATGAGGATTATGGCTGCTTCCAACATTGAGCAAAGACTACTAATACTTCTATTCTACGGTCTGGTCCTTTCCCCCATTGAATACGCTCTGGCCATCCTCACTGTCAGTGCTACCCAGATTGAACGACTCGAAAAGGTGCAAAATGAAGCCATGCGCATTATTTTGGGATGTACTAGAGACACATCCTGTGGAGCAATGAGGTATCTACTTGACTTTCCAACAATGAACCAAAGGATCAGGATGTGGAGGGCTCGGGCATATCTCAAAATATGTGCTGATAAGAAACACCCACTGCATCAAGCGCTTTTTAGTGAAAAGGGCGACAGACTGAAGAGGGGGAAATCGTGGCTAGGTCGGGCAGAAGATGTTATTAGGCAAATATGCAGCCTAAACCGACATCATACCTGGTGCAGAATGGATACCTGTGCCTCAGGCGTTTATTTGTACATTTTCTTGTATTGTCACACTCAACAGGCGATGTAGAGAAGAGAATCCTGTTGCTGTTAATGCAGAGGTACGCTCTCATCGGTGAAAATTCAGACGAAGCAGATGCAATAATCTATACAGACGGATCCGTTATACGCCAAAGAAGAAGCGCATGGGCATTTACAGCACGCTCAGCGGGCAGAACAGTCAAAGAAGCCAACAGCGCCTTCTCCATGACAACCAGCAGCATGACGATGGAGGTGATGGCAGTGACACAAGCGCTTGCCTGGCTTGAAACACAAAAATACACCCGCGTGTGTATACTCAGTGATTCAATGAGTATAATCCGGAGGGTTCAGGCAGGTTCAGTGCGAAGACAATGGCTTGAATCATTACAGAAGTCCACTGTCCGTGGAGTCACCTTTATTTTTGTTCCGGGACACGCAGGCGTCGATGGAAATGAAAGAGCTGACAGGTTGGCTGGATCCGCTATCACTACCGACGGTCAGCCTATGGATCATGCTGATATTATCAATGCCCTCAGAGAAATGGGAAGGATAGACGACTTTGGTGGCAGTGAATCCACAGCACTCGCCAGAATGGCAGACTTGGGAATTAAGATCGGTACAGCAAAAAACGAGACGCACACCAGCTACGCCAGAAGACTTGTTAATCAACATAGAACTGGTACTATTAGCCATCGGACGTTGGGGTTCATACTGAGGGGAGGATCTGAGCACCTATGGACATGTCCGGAGTGCAATGAGGATAACCCAACTAACTAACTAACTAACTAACTATATTTTATGTCTGCATTATTAGTTTTGTTTTTTAGATTTTAAGAGTGAGACACATTTTTCACAATGTCTTCTTTTTTTTTTTTTTTTTTCCAACAGGTGACCGAGAGGGCGAATGTCGAGCTTACGGAAATCTAGGCTCAGCTTACTTCACAAAAGGCCATTACAAAGAATCCTTAGCAAACCACAGGTTTCAGCTGGTCCTGGCCATGAAACTAAAAGACCGTTCTGTAGCAGCTAGTGCCTTGAGCAGCTTAGGACATGTTTACACAGCCATAGGTAAAGCTTCACAGGGATTAACTCCCCTGTGCACGTTTAGCTGTTTGCTGAATTTTATTTGTTTTCTTGTGTCTGGTTTTCATGTTTTGCCATCATGCAGCTGGGGAGTCACAACCTCGGTGCTCAAGCACCTTAAGACCCTCAAAATTATTTTTACGAGAAGCTGAGCCCTAAGCCCCCTAATACTGGCTTGTTCTGTACCACCGGTGGTAAATTGATTCATGTTATAATCTAAAGTTACATCAAAGCTCCCAAGCCCCCATAGATTGGCTGCTTCTGCACCACTTGGTGGTAAATTAATGTATGTAATGATGTTGAATGCTGAATTGAGCATGAACATCATAGCACTCAGGACACTCCCATAAGCACTCCTTCCCCATCTTCAGTAGCAAGCAAAGAGTTCTAATTCCAATGGTGCCAGTAACTGATTTATATCCGTACTGATTGTATATCAGTTTTGTCTTTCCCTTGAGTATTGAGTGTTGATTAGATCCCCTTGTAACTCCTTGCAGTTCCATTCTCCTCAGACCATAAGGATCTATTTGTGCCTCTGCACTGTTCATTTGCTCCCAAAGGGCCCTTACAACATCCAGCTTGTCATACATCAGTTTATCACCAAGTGGTACAGAACCAGCCAGTCTATCTTCGTGCTCATTTCCCAACACCTGGCATCACCTGGAGAAAATATCCAAAGGATGCTAACTATCTGGGACCTCATCCACCTTCCTCAAAATACTCTGTGAGACAGTTACAATTATGACACATGTGTACAGCTGATTCTAAAACAAGCAGAAGGCAACATTTACTGCCTCCACCTCCATGTCAAACTGGACGTTGTGATGATTTTATAAAGTTACATTAAAATTATTTAGTTAAAATTGCAACTAAGCATTCTAGCACTTAGAAATAACATCGAAGGTACTTTTAGTATTAAATGCTCTCAGTAGATACAATATTATAGTCCAGAGAGAATGGTACAGATACAAGAGACCAGACAATCTGGTCGACACTCTACACTCAGAGGAAAAAGCAAGATGGACATATAATCAAACTGCTACTGCCATCATCGGAACTGGAACTTTTTGCTGGCTGCTGAAGATGAGGCCAGAGTGATTATGGGAATGTCTTGAGTGCTGTGATGACAGTTCTTAGCTCAAAGCTCAACAGACAAAATAATTAGGATAAGGCTCTATCATCATCATCTAGAGACAGGAGGTTCTAATGTGACTTCAGTTTTTCATTTGTACAGTGCCTAATGCAGTCATGTAAAACTAGCAGCCCGCAAACACACCTGTGGTCTGCTCCCCAAAAAATTCTGCAATAATTTTTGATAAATGACTTCAGTTACTTGTCATATGAAGCCCTTATGATGACACATGGGTTATAGAAAAGTTAGTCTCCCCGCAAAAGTAGGTCATGTTTCATTGACAACTTTATGTGCCGTTCTGTTGTTTGTTTTATGGCTTCTCTTGCATTTATGTTTTTCTTCCGAGAAAGAGAATGCCTGTGACATAGGTTGCAGCTCCCTCTAGGGGTGGTTGCGTGTTAGACCCAGTTTGTCCATGTTTTTTTTTAGTGTTAAAAACGCTGGCATGTTGAAATATACAACACGCAATATCAGCAGCATAGCGGAACACCCCCGTAACCTTATGTGAAGGTCACATGTCTCAAGGTCGACCAATCAGAAGTGAGCTAGGCTGAGGGTCGACCAATCAGAAGTGAGGCAGTGTGTAACACTATGAAAATAGGGGGACTAACTTTACTATTACCTGACACATGTGATTCATATGGCCCTGGGAGGGCCCTCAGTTTCACATGCCTGCCTTAATGTGTTCTCAGGAATCGTTGACACCTTTCCATATTCTTAGATGATCATGTTATATTATGCTGTAGGGAGAAATATGATCGTAGCTCATGGTAATGGTGAGTGTGACTAGCAAGACCTGCTTACATTAAGAAGTCTTTCACAATAAGAGCATTTGATTTCAGGACCTTGGTTTCCATTAGATGAATTTATCATGCTTCTCCACAGAGGCATTATCTCTTTTACTCCATCTACGAGGGAAAGTTAATAAGTAAGTCACAAATAGTTGTTAAAAAAAAAATACTGACGATAACAACTTGAAAACCATTTATTTTTACACATACTGTCCCTTTATTTTTCAACATAATTTTTACCAACATTAATGCACTTTTCTCATTGTTTTATCAGTCCTCCCAAACCTGCTGCATAGATCTGTGTGCTCTGTTTTCTAAACCACATTTTCACTTCACATTCAACTTCTGTGTCATTTGCGAAATGTCTTCCACCAAGGTGCATTTTCAGTTCACCGCTTTACGGGATAAACATTTGTCAGCGTAAACAGGAAGCATTTCCTTATGAATGTCCTTTGCAGGCAGACCTTTTGCCACCAGAAAACGCACAACAGCGTGTTGTTCTTTGAGGGTACACACCGTAAGTACAGTTACCATTTTGGTTCCGTGTTGCGAATGCACATGCAACACATAGTGTCACCTATTGAATGGAGACATACAGTTTGGTGTTGCTGTCACCTGATGACACCTTTAGAAACCACCAACTACAGTTTCCTACCATTCCATGACCATTTGTGACTTACTTGTTGTCTTCCCCTCGTACTTTCCTGATTTCCTCCCCCCCCCCTGCATGCAATATGATTTCACTGCATCCTGTTTCTGTAAATCCCCTTCAATACCTGTATCATTCACATCCCACTTGCACACATCTTTATTTTGTAGTAGTGCACATAAATTAACTAACATATATATTCATTTGTCACTGCAGGTGACTACCCAAATGCTCTGGCCAGCCACAAACAGTGTGTGCTTCTTCTGAAACAATCCAGAGAAACCCTCCTGGAGGCAAGAGAAATCGGCAATGTAGGATCTGTTTACCTGGCCATGGGAAACTTTGAAAATGCAGTAGAGTGTCATCAGGAGCATTTAAAGATAGCAAAAGGTTTGAAGTCCACAACAGAAGAAGCTCGGGCATACAGTAATCTTGGCAGTGCTTATCATTATAAAAGAGATTACCAAAAGGCCATGGTGTTCCACAAGGAGGTTCTGAAGGTTGCTGAGTTGACCAAGGACAAAACTTTGGAAGCTAGAGCATATGCAGGTTTGGGACATGCTGCTCGATGCTGTGGTGATACCATGACTGCCAAGACATACCATGAGAAACAGCTAGATAATGCCTTACAAACAAAAGACAAAGTTGCAGAGGGACGGGCTTGTTCAAATTTAGGTATTATATTTCATCAGCTCGGAGAGTATGAAGCTGCTCTGAAACTTCATAAAGTCCACTTAAAAATTGCAAAGGCTTTACAAGATAGAGCAGGTCAAGGGAGAGCATATGGAAATATTGGGAATGCATACAGCGCCCTTGGGAAACACGAACTAGCAGTTAAGCAGCATAAACAAGAGCTGGCAATCTCATCTGAAGTCAATGATCGTCACTCAGAAGGTTCGACTCATGGGAACCTTGCAGTGGCCTACCAAGCTCTAGGCAAAACCGAGAATGCTCTTCATCATTATTTATCTCATTTGAGCATTTCCCGGGAGTTGAAAGATTTATCCAGTGAAGCCAGAGCTCTGTGCAATCTGGGAAATTTTCATTGTGCCAGGGGAAATTACTCTAGTGCAGTTTCATTTTATGAACAGTTTCTTTCTTTGTCTCGAGAGCTGAATGATTCAGAAGGAGAAAGTAAAGCTTGTTTCAATCTGGGATATGTACATTTCAATTTGGGGAATTTCTCAGAAGCTGTAAAATATTATGAACAGGATTTGGCATTTGCAAGAGACAGGAAAGATCGGTTAGCACTAGCACGTGCATATTGTAATCTGGGATTAGCACATAAATCTTTACTCAGGTTTGATGATGCCCTTGAGTGCCAGAGAAAGTGTTTAAAACTTATGGATGCACTGGAAAATACCCCAGGAAAGTTACGAGCATTAGGTAATATTGGAGATTTAATGATGAAGGTTGGTGATGTCAATGAAGCTATCAAAATTTATCAGCAACAGTTAAACCTCGCCAGACAGTGTGATAGTTCTGACCTTCTGGCTACAGCTTATGGAGCCTTGGGTTCTGCTCACAGAATGTTAGGTCAGTACGATAAATCTCTTGCGTATCATACACAAGAATTGAACATCCGGCAGGATATTAATGATCTGCGTGGAGAATGCCGTGCACATGGGAATGTTGGCAATGTTCATATGTCTCTTGGTAATTTCTTAACAGCTTTGAAATGCTACCAGGAAATGCTTGAGAGAAGCCGAGAACTCAAAGACCATCGGCTAGAAGGACAAGCCTGTGGTAACCTGGGTATAACAAAAATGAATATGGGTCAGTATGAAGAAGCTATTGGCCTCTTGGAAGAGCAACTGGCTATGCTGGAGCAGCACTACGGCCCAACAACTCTTCAAGACAAAGGCAAAGCTTTTGGGAATCTTGGAGATTGTTATGAAGCTCTTGGGGATTATGAAGAGGCTGTTAAGTGGCATGAACAATTCCTGATAATTGCACAGCAGACCAATTCCCTCACTGATCAAGACAGAGCCTATCGTGGATTGGGCAATTCTCATAAAGCTATAGGGAATCTTCAGCAAGCATTGGTATGCTTTGAGAAAAGACTGTATGTTGCTCATCAAACCAACAGAGCCGCCTCTAAAGCTTCTGCTTACGGAGAACTTGGATGTCTTCACAGTTTGCTGGGTAACCTGGAGCAGGCTATTGCTTGCCTGCAGCATCAGCTGTCCCTGGCTGAAGAGATGGGTGATGCAAATTGTCAAGGAGATGCTGCTTGTGGTCTGGGAGGGGTCTATCAGCAAATGGGAGAATACAGCACAGCACTGACTTACCACCAGATGGATCTCAGGATTGCTGAGAAAACAAACAACACAGCGTGTCAATGTAAGTCTGCATGTCATTTTTCTATAACCTGTTGTGTGCTAACTCCTATGAGTATGCAAGTATGCCAGAGTTCAGAGGCAGTGTGAATGCACATATAGATATTTATAAGTATGCAGGCAGAGCCTAGTGCAAAATTCCCAGGCTACTTACAGTTCGTAAAACAAGTATTGCTAGAAATTCAGGGGTAGCTGAGGTCACTACAAGTATTGCGAAGGGAACTGCTTATGGAGAACCATGTGGTAGTTTGATTTAATAGCTCTCAGTCCATGAGATAGGGTTGATTCAGTAGTTCTCAGCCAGTAAGGTAGGGTTGATTCAGTAGCTCTCGGTCATTGAGAAAGAGTTGATTTAGTAGCTCTCGGTCACTGAGAAAAAGTTAATTCAGTAGCTTTCGGTCATTGAGAAAGAGTTGATTCAGTAGCTCTCGGTCATTGAGAAAGAGTTGATTCAGTAGCTCTCAGTCAGTGAGATAGGGTTGATTTAGTAGCTCTCGGTCATCGAGAAAGAGTTGATTCAGTAGCTCTCAGTCAGTGAGGTAGGGTTGATTCAGTAGCTCTCATTCAGTGAGATAAGGCTGATTTAGTAGCTCTCGGTCAGTGAGATAGGATTGATTCAGTAGCCCTCTGTCAGTGAGATTGGATTGATTCAGTAGCCCTTGGTCAGTGAGATTGGATTGATTCAGTAGCCCTCGGTCAGTGAGATTGGATTGATTCAGTAGCTCTTGGTCAGTGAGATTGGATTGATTCAGTAGCTCTCAGTCAGTGAGATAGGATTGATTCAGTAGCCCTCGGTCAGTGAGATTGGATTGATTCAGTAGCTCTCGGTCAGTGAGATAGGATTGATTCAGTAGCCCTCGGTTAGTGAGATTGGGTTGATCCAATAGCTCTCGTTCGGTCAGATAGGGTTGATTCAGAAGCTCTCATTCAGTGAGATTGGGTTGATTCAGTAGCTCTTGGTCAATGAGATAGGGCGTACATGTGGATTTCTGTGAGAATTGTTCTAGTCCATTGGAGCGCATGGGTTAAAATTATTTTTTTTCATTAGAGCTTTTTGTTGGAACTTTTTTTGTCCCTATCAACATATTATATGTTATTACTTTTATACTTGTATATTTTATGTTTGGTTAAGGCATGCTGAAGAAATTTGGTTGCTATTTAAGAAGAAGTGGATCTCAGGTTTTCTGAGAACATAAACAAGACAACACATGCCATTGTAAGTCTGCACATCACCTTTCCATAAGGGAAAAAAAACATGGTGCCGTCTCCACAATATAGGTTGCCTGCAGTGTTTCCACTGCTAACTATGGGAATATTTCATGCTGAGGTACCCATCTCTTCCACAGTGCGACTCTTATATCACTGACTGAAAGTCATGAGAATATTGTTTTTGTAAACCACCTACCACTGGAATCGAACCCTAGGAAATGTTGAGGATTGCATTGTGCAACCATTACACTAACATGTAAGCCGCACACCTTTCTGTAACATAAACTGTGTCTGTCCCAAACAATGCACACCATATTATTTTTGATTCTTTGTTTTGTTTAATATACTAAAGAAATCTGGCTTAATACCTGAACTAACTTACCATTAAAATGAATCTTGGAATTAGTGAAAATACAAACAGCGCAACATGCCAGTTTAAGTCTGTCATTATTTCCTTTTTAATAATCAAAACTTAATCTTTTGCATTCTGCAGCTCCCTCTGTACCCTCCCAAAATGATTCCTTTCTGTCTTTAATTCAACAGTATGAATCTTAAACACAAAAGGCATTAAAAAAAATTTCAATAATAAGAAACATTCAAATAATTCTCTGAAACTTCTTAGAAACTACAGCAGTGGTTCTCAACCTGAGGGTCATGACCCCTTTGGGGGTTAAATGACCCCTTCAAAGGAGTCGCCTAAGGCCATCATAAAACACATATTTACTGAAGTTATGAAGTAGCAGTGAATATTTTATGGTTGGGGGTTGCCACAACATGAGAGGCTGTATTAACCCTGAAACATCCACTGGGTCATGGGTGACTCAACCTTAAAACGTCTCTTTAAAGGCAAGCATAATATTAACAAACTGGGGCATCTTTGGCTTAGGCGTTGCGAGTCCGACTCATAATTCCAACGTACCGTCATCGAAAACCACTGCTGGTTGCGCACATTTTTATCATGGTATGGGGTGTCACAGGTATACCTAGCCTAAAATAGGTACCAGGATGTATGTCCTGGGGAAGTGAAGATAGCCAGCATAATGCTGACCACATTATCCATGAGTGCCAGTTGGTCTCTACAAATATGGGTGCTCTTCCTATGTGCCCGCCACTCCTAAAGGGGTGAAAAGGGATCTTTACTTAAAAAAAAAAAATAATATTAACACTGACAAATTCTTTCCAAAAAAGACCCAGTGTCGCATGTGATGAAAGTAAGAACGTAACTGTAACATTTTTTAACCAAAATAGGTCTTTTACAATGTTGACCCAGTGGGTTATGGGTGGAACATTTGAGTAGGGTAGGCCAAGGTCAGTAATTAAAAAAAAAAAGATTATGATAAAAATTGACTTTTTGCCTAATATTGAACCTTATCACCAAATTTTAGATTTGTTCGCCACTTGGAACATGGCCTGGGTTTTTCAGGGTTAAAGAGTCACGGTGTTAGGAAGGTTGAGAACCAATTTACTAGAGAAAGAGAAGAAGAAGCATAAGAAATTTGGAGTCTGGTCATCCTTTATAAAAATCTAGAGGGTTGAAACCTGTGACCACCAATAGGAGAGGAAAGCATGGTATCCCCTGCGGCCAGCAAATCACTAAATTAATTCACATTTATTTTGTTTTTTCATGTTTATGAGCAAAATAATTTAAGCAAAGAAATTAATCACTAAATAAAACTGGAACAAACAATTAACTATTTACCTTCCTTTTGACTGTGATAAACATGGTTTTGTTGATTTAGCCAGGGAAAGCAACGTGACATCATAGTTTATTATGATAGCCTAACGGCGCTGCCAGGGCAAAAATTTGGAGTTAAAAATCTACCCAAAGTATTTCAGGATCCTCGCCGGTGCTACAGAGTCTGTGCACTGTGCTGAGCTTCTTCGGACTCAGACTTGAGTTAAAAAAAGAACAGAGCACTTATGGGTTACTACCCGTGTGCCATGATGTTGATCCGTTGTTCAAACCTAAAATTTCAGACCACATTATTATGATGTAAAATGGTGACAATTTCAATGGAATTTTTTCTCTCTAAAAAATAATATCTAATATTTTTTTTTGGGGGGGGGGGGGGGGGGGTGGAGGGGGGTAAATATAATCATGCCCACCATGCCTACACACTATACAGTCTCAGCCAGTATCAAAGCTGTTATATAGGTACAGTGGTCACTGCTCAAAGACATATCATTAAAAAACCCATAATTGCCAGAAAAGCAGCCTCTCTGGGTAGTAGGGTTAATACTCTTGTCTATTTTTTAGATTTTCTTCTATTTCTCTTACCATGGGGTTCCATAAAAAAACTTTTCAAGTTCTTCTTCTCCTTTCATTCGCCTGAAATAAGTTGTCTATATCAGCAATTTTGTCACTCGTATAAATTTCAATGTAATTTTTAGTTCATTCAGTGGTCCATAGATTTACGTTCCACTGTTGTTCTTTCTGGCCAAAAAAGGTTTGCCTTAATGTAATCAAATTCGGTTCTGTCCTGGAGTACCTTTCTAGTTGTACTGTGTAGCTGTTTTCTCAGTGTGTCCTGTTTAAACCCAACTCTTTTTTTCCCATTTCTCAATTTTGATAGTATTTGTTTCTTTTCTCCCAAAGCTCACCATTTGTGTTACTGTCACCCCCATGTAGGTTCTGGGGCACCATTGTAGGGGAACAAATAATAGAGCCACTGCCCCCCCCCCCCCCCCCCCCCTCCCCCCCCCTAACAACAAGCAAGTCATAAAATCCACCTAATTAAGGGTGTTCCCTTTGAAGTTAAAGTGCATCTGCTTGAGAAGGGAAGAACCAACAGTCTGCATGAAAAATAAGCTAGATTTATAAAACAGATGGGCACGTAAAACTCAGGTCCAGAAGTGGATGAACATCCTGAACTTCGGCCAGGGTTTAAAGCCAGTGAAGGTGATAAAGACAAAAAAGTTTACATAATTTTAGCATGTGACTTTAATTTAAAAAAAAAAAACCTGACTTATAAGAACTGTTTGTTTTATAGGTCGAGCCTATGGCAATCTTGGTCTTTCATACGAATCCTTGGGCAACCTCAAGGAGGCCATCGAGCATCAGAACCAACATCTGAGTATTGCAGCCCAGCTGAATGATGGCGTGGCTAAAACTCTTGCATACAGCAGTTTAGGTAAGCAACATTGCATTCGTATTTGTTACTGGTCTAGTTGCCAACCAGTGCTGTATCCCAATAGAGGGGACAAGTTCGATTCCGGGCATGGTAAACTATAGCTTTCGAATTTCATGTAGTCTAGTCTAGTCAAATATTGTGTTGTCTTCTCTCTTTTTTTTTTATCTTTCTGTGAAAGAGGATCAGTACACAACATCCAGTTTGTTTATTGTAACAAGGTCAGCACGAGCATTCATTCACTTGCTTCGCAGATGCACTCAATGCACACTCTGCCAGTGCCACCAGACTAGACTCTTCCAGGATCGAAAACAAGACTGAAATTTCTCATTCTTTCCAAGTTTAAGTAACCTATTTTCCGTCTCCTGCACTCAAAAGTTCTGCTCACAGTTTCACACTTTTCTCATCTGGCACGCTTCATCCAAACTGCATGTCTGCCTCGAGTTAGTATCACTTACTAGATTTGCTTATGCATAATTAGTAGTCAATGCCGTCTATCTGGATTCTTGCACATAATTTATGTTTAGTAGTTGTCTTCATTTCTAAATAATGAGAACATTTACCAACAATTAGAAAATTTACCAACACTGAGAAAATTTACCAACAATGAGAACATTTACCAACAATGAGAAGATAAACCTTTAAACACGCCTGTGGTGCGTCGGGCTTATCATGACTCATATTTGCATAGAGCAATCAGCCCTCGCTGGATAATGGGGTTAACATCTTCCTGGCCACCTTTACTTCCTAAGACATTACCTCGTACTCATTTTATGTGGGAGCCAAGCTCATTTGTGCGACCCCCCCCCCCCCCCCCCACCCATTAAAAAAATCCACTTGCTGCAGATTTGAACCCACCACCTTCTGGTAGCAGCTGAACTTTTAGCCACTAGACTATCATGGTTCTTTCATGTCCTAAAATGTCTTCATGTTCATATCACTGTTTTTGTAATATTGTTAAGTCAGAAATTTTAAAAGCAAAAATGTTTCATTAATTTTTAACTCTTTGACCCTAGTGATTTAGGAAACAAAAACAAAGGTAGGCTCATGTAATTTCCATATTCTTTGGAAATTTCAGAAAAAAAATCTTTGGAAAAATCAAAATTTTACATATGTCACAAAACAAATAGGACAAAATCAATTTATCATTCAAAAGATGAACAGATACTATGCAAACTAAGGGGATAAATCAATATGAAGGCAGCATAGACTGGTTCGACTTAATCTCTCGGGGCCTGTAAATTAATTATAGCATGACACTGACTTGACCATGTGACCTGGTCGCCTAGTAACCACTGCAGGGAACTTGAAAAATATGACCAGGGAATTTATATAAATTAAACTTTTTTTAAAAGGAAACCCACTATTATTTTAAAGGAGCCTCAGTGGTCTAGTGGCTAGACTCTTGCCTGTGGATCGGAAAGTCATAGGTTCAGGTTCTGGCGGGGTCCGGACATTTTTCAAAAATGACCTTGGCTTCCATGTTGACCCAGCCTTAAGTGGGTACCAGGTGCAGTCCTGGGAAGTAAAGGTGGCCGGCATGGTGCTGACTATATCACCCACGAAGTGCCGATTGGTCTGTAAAATATAGGTCCAGCCTTATATGCCCAATACGTCTTAAATCAGGGAAATGGTCCTTTACTTTACTACTGTTTTAAGTAAATGTAGTCATCTCCTGTCACACTAAATGTTTGCACAGACACAGATGTAATGAATTCTGTTAGCTAGACGTCTCGTAAACATGTCACTATAGCAAGTTGGGAAAGTGGCTCTTAGAGGGAAATGGTAACAAATGTCTCATAAACATGTCACTGTAGTGAGTTGGGAAAGTAACTCTTACAGGGAAATGGTAACAACGTCTTGTAAACATGTCACTATAGTGAGTTGGGAAAGGGGCTCTTACAGGGAAATGGTAACAACATCTTGTAAACATGTCACTATAGTGAGCTGGGAAAGGGGCTCTTACAGGGAAATGGTAACAATGTCTTGTAAACATGTCACTATAGTGAGTTGGGAAAGTGGCTCTTACAGGGAAATGGTGACAACATCTTGTAAACATGTCACTATAGTGAGCTGGGAAAGTGGCTCTCACAGGGAAATGGTGACCACATCTTGTAAACATGTCACTATAGTGAGTTGGGAAAGTGGCTCTTACAGGGAAATGGTGACAACATCTTGTAAACATGTCACTATAGTGAGCTGGGAAAGTGGCTCTCACAGGGGAATGGTAACAACATCTTGTAAACATGTCACTATAGTGAGTTGGGAAAGTGACTCTTACAGGGAAATGGTGACAACATCTTGTAAACATGTCACTATAGTGAGCTGGGAAAGGGGCTCTTACAGGGGAATGGTAACAACATCTTGTAAACATGTCACTATAGTGAGTTGGGAAAGGGGCTCTTACAGGGAAATGGTGACAACATCTTGTAAACATGTCACTATAGTGAGTTGGGAAAGTGACTCTTACAGGGGAATGGTAACAACATCTTGTAAACATGTCACTATAGTGAGTTAGGAAAGGGGCTCTTACAGGGGAATGGTAACAATATCTTGTAAACATGTCACTATGGTGAGCTGGGAAAGGGGCTCTTGCAGGGGAATGGTAATAACATCATGTAAACAAGGGGCTCTCACAGGGAAATGGTAACAACGTCTTGTAAACATGTCACTATAGTGAGTTGGGAAAGTGGCTCTTACAGGGAAATGGTAACAATCAGAAGTATCGGTTTTGTGGTTTCTCAGGATGAAAGAGTTATCATATTTCATCCCCATCATGCACTTGGTCACTACACAGAGGCAGTCAAGATATATTTTTTGTTTGGTTCCCTGACAGAATATTTTCCAAGATCACTGTTTTTAATCATACTATTTTTGCCAAATCAAAAACCCACAGACTGGCTGAGTTTGGAGTGGTTGGCTGAGGAAGAAGTGTGGAATGGACAAGGCAGGCATACTGAAAATGCTGAGAGGACTGCGTGGTCTTAAGGCATGGTGTCTGTCTTGAGTGCTAGAGGTTCCTGGTTCAATCTCCGATAAGGGCTGGGATGTTTTGACGTGGACTTGGACGTCTAGTAATTCCCCCTGGTCTCTGGGTAGTGAGATTGGACCCCCATATGAACATGTAAAAATTCCCTCGGCAGTTGGAAATCGAAAAGAGTAGCCTAACGGCGCTGGTTAGTTGCGTATCCTTTACAGGATGTTGCAGAACCAACCCCAGCAGCCCCTGGCTGTTGTGTGGTTTCTCTAGGCAAATTTATGTCCAGTAGTTTGCCATTACTTTCTGGATGGTCAGCCCCCTGATACCACTGTCAAAACCAACGCAAGGTGCATGGCCCTCAGCCGGGATCGAACCCGGTACCCCGGCATTACGAAGCGTTCGCACTTACTTAGCCACAGAGCCGACCTAATGGCGCTACCAGACAAAATTTGGAGTTTAAAATCTACCCAAAGTATTTCATGATCCTCGCTGGTGCTACACAACCTGTGCACTGTGCTGAGCTTCTTCGGACTTAGACTTGAGTTAGAAGAAGACGGAGCACTTATGTGTTACTACCCGTGTGCCATAATGTTGATCTGTTGTTCAAACCTCAAACTGAAAATGCTGCATTTCAGATGCATTCGAGAGACACTGAGACAAAAATGTCAAAGACAGTGAACCACCCGTTGAAAATGGGTATTTAATGAGGACAGGCACAGACAAACCAGAAAGAAGATATCCCAGTCAACTCCTACTGGACATGTTGAGCATGGAGACAATGAGATGGCTGCTGCATCAGAGGACGGTGCATGACTAGGTCAGACAGATTTGCTTGGATGTCAGAATGGATAACAATTAACAAGCATCAAGCAGAACCATTTACAAAGTGTTATGGGCCCCTGGGCAAACCAGTATGCTGGGGCCCATAACAGGAATGAAATTTTTAATGATAAGAAATCACTTGATATGCACATATTGGCATAGGGCCTATATGCTTTTGGGCCCTTGGGCAAGTGCCTAGCGAGCCCATGTGTTAAGTTGGCACTGGAAACAAGTAGGTAAAATAAAGGACCTTTTTTTCCATACCTTCAGGCTTACTGGGCATATAGGGCTGGACACCTATATTTTATAGACCAATCAGCACTTGGTGGGTGATGTGGTCAGTGTCACGCCAGCCACCTTTATTTCCCAGGACTACTAGAAAGAAGTAATATTTGCTAAATCAGATATTTCCTATTTGTATTAATTTTAACACAGGTCGCGTCCATCATGCACTCGGTAACTACACAGAGGCTGTCCAGTACCTACAGCAAGGGCTGCAGATTGCAGAGCAGCTGAGACGCAGAGAAGATGAGGCCAAAATCCGCCATCGGCTGGGTCTCTCCTTGTGGTCAGCTGGTAACTTAGATCAGTGCCAACAACAACTCCATCGTGCTGCAGATCTGTTTGAGACCATTCGCCGGGAGTCTCAGTGTAGCTCAGAGTATCGGCTGTCGCTGTTTGATCTTCAGACTGCTTGTTACCAGACCTTGCAGGTAAACTCTTTGATCTTCCAACTGCTTGTCACCAGACCTAGCAGGTAAACTCTTTGATCTTCCAACTGCTTGTCACCAGACCTAGCAGGTAAACTCTTTGATTTTCAGACTGCTTTTCACCAGACCTTGCAGGCAAACTCTTTGATATTCAGACTGCTTGTTACCAGACTTTACAGGTAAACTCTTTGATCTTTACACTGCTTTTTGTGATTTTACCAGACAATTTTACATTCAATACTTTGTCATTGCTTTCTGAATGGTCAGCTTTCGATACCACTGTTGAAACCAATGCAAAGCGGTTTGCTGTCAGATTGCATGCATCTCAGATTGAACCCAACACTTCGGCATTACGAAGTGTGCTTACAACACCTAAGCCACTAATGCCCCGCACCTTTAAAAAAATTATTTTTAATTCTGTGTTGTTTCTGTACTCCCCTCCTCCCCCAGCCCCTTCCTCATCTGCTAATATATAGAAGAGATATTTACCATGTGGATTCCGGTGCCCCATTTCGGAAAGAGGTGGGGTGGGTGGGGTGGGGGGGAAATAGATCCACAGTTTCCTAAGAAGCTTGTCATAAAAGGAAACTTATTATGGTTTCAATGAAGTCAGATTTGTGAGGCTCAGAGATGCAGATTTCACAGCCTAGCTTTAAACCTGCAATGTGGCTCTGTCTAGGGTTTGATTAAACTTGTCACATTGCTATACTGATGTTCTTAGTTGCAAAAAGTCACTAGGAATACACCAGACAACGAACACGTAGTTATTGATCTTTATTCACTGTCCCAACAGTCGCACTGCCCAGTCGTTCACTTGGTTCTTGTGTGTTCTTGGCAGATTTATGACATTTCCAACTATCTCAAACTGTGATTCTCTCCGCCATTAACTTTCGGATCATACATCTGGATCAGGCTAACATCTTATTCTTTGTACCTATACACATTCAAAACTTGCAGTCAGTAGACTTTCATTTCTGCTCTCGAACAATTACACATGGTCAGACGATCTGCATTCTTCTCAGCTGTTCTCTTGCATTCGTCTGCACACATCCAGGTCCAAACTTCAACTGACTTCCTATCCTCTCTGGGTTCAAATCTTCCGTTCAAGTCTCACACTTTCCCTGTACTTCTATTCACCCAACACGGGGTACTCAAGACCTGTTTTTCTTGCTTTCCTCTTGTTTCACTGGTCCTCTGACCTTGTTCCCCTAATCGGGAACTCTCTGGGATTTCCCCAGGAATTCACAACATTACAAACCACAATGTGTCAACTACCCTTTTGAGGGCAAACACAGAGGAGGAGGAAGAAGAAGAAGAAGACATATTGTTTTATCTAAAATCTTAACTAACTGTCATCATTTCCAGAGAGTTCTGGTATCACTGAACCGACATGATGAAGCCTTGGTCGTTGCCGAAAGAGCATGCACTCGAGCATTTATTGACCTTCTCTTGGAGAGACAAGCCGGATCTGCCGGGCTGTTCAATGGGACTACAATGGATCTGACCCCAGTGTCCACAGAACAGATCACCAACATCGTAGCCAATCAAAGCAGTTATGTTTTGTGTTTTTCCATCGCTTCCAAACACCTCTACAGCTGGTTGCTTACTCCAAAACAAGGTATGTTTAACATGTAGACGGCATAGTTAACTTCATCATCATCATCATCACCTCCTATACCAGATGCCTTAGTAACTTCACTGTCATCCTCTCATCCGTCTCCTTCTTCTCCTTATCATCATCATCATCATTATCATCATGTCCCACCCAGATGCATTAGTAACTTCACTATCATTATCTCATTCTTCTCCTCCTCCTTGTCATCATCATCATCATCATATCCCACATCAAATGTATTGGTAACTTCACTGTCCTTCTCCTCCTCCTCCTTGTTATCATCGTCATATCTCATACAAGATGCATTGGTTACTTCACTGACATCATCTTCATCCTCCTTCTCCTCCTCCTCTTCATCATCATCATATCCCACACTAGATGCATTGGTTACTTCACTGTCATCATCTTCATCCTCCTTCTCCTCCTCCTCTTCATCATCATCATATCCCACACTAGATGCATTGGTTACTTCACTGTCATCATCTTCATCCTCCTCCTCTTCATCATCATCATATCCCACACTAGATGCATTGGTTACTTCACTGTCATCATCTTCATCCTCCTTCTCCTCCTCCTCTTCATCATCATCATCATATCCCAGACTAGATGCATTGGTTACTTCACTGTCATCATCCTCATCCTCCTTCTCCTCCTCTTCTTCATCATCATCATATCCCACACCAGATGCATTGGTAACTTCACTATCATCATCTTCAACCTCCTCCTCATCATCATTATCGTCATCACCATCATCAGCCTCACCATCATATCCCATACCATATGCTTTGGTAAGTTCATTATCATTCTCATCATAATCATGTGCCTAACCAGATGGCAAAGGCAACTTCTTATGCTTGGTTAACATGGGAGTCATTTGTCAGTTACAAGATTAATGTAATAAATTTGCTTCAATAAATATTTCCTTCTGCAGGCATTGTCAAGTTTCACAGTGTATGCCTGAGTGATCTGGATTCTGACAGTGAAACAGTGGACACTCGGTCTTTCATCAGTGTCTCAGGCCTGTCATTACTGGATCAGTGTGTGGGGCAGCTCAGGGAATCCATGGGCATTGAGAGTCACATTGCTACCTCAGCTACAGGGCATAGGTCAGTATGAGTTCATGACCTTTGTTGTATCGGTTATTATTATCATCATTATCTCCCCGTGTGGGTTCCTGGGCACTGTTGTAGGGAAAACAAGAACAGACCCACTGCCTATCCAAAAAACATGTCATAAAAGTCGACTTCAAAGTCGGAGTGTATCTGCCTGAGAGGCAAGGAACCAACAGTATGCACATAAATGAGTCAGATCTGTCAAACGGATGCACACGCAATACTCAGGTTCTGAAACAGGACTGCAGTCCAGAGTGGACGAACAACCAGAACTTTCCGCCGGAGTTTACAGCCAGTGAAGGCAAAGAAGAAGAAGAAGTAGAAGAAGAAGACTACTGAAATAAGTAAATTGATCTATTATTTTAATTCCTTTTGTCCGTAGTATTACATCTACCTGATCTGTTATTAGTGTCTTCAATATATTTATCTCAGAATTTTTTTGTAGTCCAAGTCCAAACTTTGATGCTATATTTGCGAAATAATCTGTTTTTCTTTGCATGTCTTTGTTGTTTTTAGTGAGCAGAACAATGGCTTTACTGGAATGACAATCTTTCCTGAAAGTTTCTATAGCAAATAATTTTTATAGGGTAGGTGAGTTGGCTCCATGCCTAACCATCCCTGGTTTGGGTGGGCTGTGGTTGTAAACAGTTTGAGGAATGTTGGTCTAGAATGACCAGACAATTACATATTTCTGAAACATCCCTAGAAGAAGACAGAAGCAAAGCTCACTGTACAGATTTTTAGTAAAGGCTTAACCCAGTGAGCCTCAACCAGGTCCAGGTAGGGAAAAGAGACAGACAGAGTTTCAGTGGGCCACAAAACAAATTCCCTGGTTTCATTGGGCCACAAAACAAATACTGGTTTCATTGGGCCTCAAATCAAAATCCCTGATTCAGTTGGCCACAACACAAATTTCCTGGTTTCAGTGGACCACGAAACACATTCCATGGTTTCAGTGGGCCACATAACAAATTCCATGGTTTCAGTGGGCCACATAACAAATTCCATGGTTTCAGTGGGCCACATAACAAATTCCATGGTTTCAGTGGGCCACATAACAAATTCCATGGTTTCAGTGGGCCTCAAAGCATAATCCTTGGTTTTGGTGGACCACAAAATAAATTCCCTGATTTAGGTGGACCATGAAACAAATTCCCCATTTTCAGTAGACCAAAAATCAAATTCCCTATTTTCAGTAGACCAAAAATCAAATTCCCTGGTTTAGGTGGACCAGGAAACAAATTCCCTGGTTTCAGTGGACCACAAAACAAATTCCCTGGTTTAGGTGGACCACAAAACTAATTCCCTGGTTTTGGTGAACCATGAAACAAATTCCTTGGTTTCAGGGGACCCTGAAACAAATTCCCTGATTTCAGTGGTCCTCAAAACAAATTCCCTCGTTTCAGTGGGCCTTTAAACAAAATCTCTAGTTTTATTTTGCCACAAAACTAATTCCCTGGTTTCAGTGGGCCTTAAAACAAAATTCCTGGTTCAGTGGGCCAAGACACAAATTTCCTGGTTTTGGTGGACCACGAAACAAATTCCTTGATTTCAGTGGTCCTCAGAACAAATTCCCTGGTTTCAGTTGGCCACGAAACAAATTCTGTGGTTTCAGTGGGCCACACAACGAATTTCCTGGTTTCGGTGGGCCTCAAAGCAAAATCCTTGGTTCAGTGGGCCACGAAACAAATTCCCTGGTTTCGGTGGACAATAAAAAATATTCCTGGTTTTGATGGGCTGTGGTTGTAAACAGGTTGAGGAATGTTGGTCCAGAATGACCAGATAATGACATATTTCTGAAACATCACTAGAAGAAGGCAGAAGCAAAGCTCACTGTACAGATTTATAGTAAAGGCTTAACCCAGTGAGCCTCAACCAGGTCCAGATAGGAAAAAGAGACAGATAGATCAAAAAAATTTGAGAAAAAATACAAGAATTTTCAGATTTCTAAAGTTTTATTGGAAGGGGACTGTCCTACCAAACAGTAACATCTGCTCCTCCTCCTTCCTTCTCAGTACCATCCTAGTAGGCAATGGACTCTTCCCCCCAAAATAAAGTGAGGTTACATTTTATTTATTTCATCTAATTGCTTTTATATTTATATATTCTAGGATTAGGCAGTATATAAATTATATTATGCAACATATCAGTGTATAAAGTGTCAGTATCAATAAGATTGTCTTTTTTCATTAGAATGGATTAATCACTCTCCCTTTATTTCTTTTTGGGAACATTTGCTTTATATACATTCTGACTGGTTAACGTCCAAGGATTTGCAACGGACTGAGTTGATATCGAGCTACCACTTTACTTCATTTTGACCTGTTTATAGTTGGCATTCACATCAGGGCCTTTGGCGTATTGTAAAGTAATAAATAACAGCCCTGAACATGTACTCAGGTGAAAATTGCCAAAATTACACATAGGGGGACTGCATATTTGGCTTATTCAGCAGAACAAAGAGAAGAGCAGTGATTAAGGATTTTTGCCACAGATTTGAGGTATTTCACTCATATACCAGTGCCTGTGTACCCACTACAAACACACCTTTCAGGCTGCAGTTTCTTATGAACAACCATTTGAAATGCCCCAATGGACACATTGAATTCTTTTGCTAGCGAACAACACTTCACATATATTGCTGGATCAGTTTTGGTGATGGTTTTTCTATTGCAACAATATGTACTTGACCCAGTTGTGGAAAATCAGATTTGAACCCGTGAGAGTGAGTTACAACCTGGTATCAGTGAGATGACAAAAAAAGATGAAAGACCCAAGAATTTCAGATCCACAGCGAGCAAAATCAAATATAGTGAACTCTGAAGTCAAATATAGTGAACTCTGAAGTCAAATATAGTGAACTCTGAAGTCAAATATAGTGAACTCTAAAGTCAAATATAGTGAACTCTGAAGTCAAATATAGTGAACTCTGAAGTCAAATATAGTGAACTCTGAAGTCAAATATAGTGAACTCTTAAGTCAAATATAGTGAACTCTAAAGTCAAATATAGTGAACTCTGAAGTCAAATATAGTGAACTCTAAAGTCAAATATAGTGAACTCTGAAGTCAAATATAGTGAACACAAAGCATAAATGTATTTCCGTGTAAAAATTATTTTCCAAAGTTTTTGCTACTTTTTCATTTTGACCAACACAGGTCAAGTGTGATCCTATCTGGCCATGAATACAGCGACACTGACAGTGAAGCAGACGATGTATTCCAGCTGCAGCTTGAAGAACTTGGGGATAAACTGAATGCAGACACAGACAGGACAGGTTTCTTGGCCATGGTCAACCGAAGCCACAACTTGAACGCCAGCAGTTACAGTTTGGGCAGCATTCTCAGTACAGGAGCTGGCAGTGTCAGCAGCAATTTGCTAAACACTCTTGGCGGAAGCCAGCGGAGCCTAGGATTAACAAGTTTAGCTAGTGGCAGTGGGAGGAGTGTCGGTAGAAGACTTGGGTCAAAATCTAAGTTAGGGGGAGTTAACTCTCCTTTAAGCATGTTGTATCGGTATTTAATTGAACCAATGGAGGCTGCTATTGCAGAAATAAAGGAGGCAGAATCTATTCAAAATGACTATGGCGGTTCAAGTGGTTCAACAGACTCTACTGATCTGGTTCTTGTTCTTCAAGGAGATTTGTATCTTGTTCCTTTTCTCATGCTTCGACGGGAGCAGGCTGAAAGCTTTCTGTTTGAAAAATACACAACAATAATAGTTCCTTCCATTAGTGCCTTGCAGAATTCACAAAACTCTGATAGAAGAGGTCGACAAGGTGTTCAGTCATCTGGAGCATTGGTGGTTGGAAATCCACGTCTGACTCCAGTCATCTGTCAACATTGGCATCTGAAGGAAATCCCTGGGGCTGAATTTGAAGCAAGAATTCTGGGAGAATTGTTAACTTGTCGACCTTTGATTGGAGCAGAGGCTACAAAAGCTGCAGTTCTTCATCAAATTGAACAAGTGGAAGTAATCCATTTTGCTGCCCACATTTCTTGGAAATTGTCTTCTATAGTACTGTCCCCTGGAGAGTTTATATCAAGTCCCAGTCAGCATTTTCCAGCAATGGATTCTGATGACAGCTCAAGTGACTTTGATGCCATTGGAGGACCAGCTCTTTCAGAATATCTTCTAACTGCTGCAGACATCCTTAACCTGAAACTGCGTGCCAAATTAGTTGTACTTAATTCAGGCTACACCGACGACCGAGCCGGGCGTATTAACACAGATGGTGTTGTGGGACTGACACGTTCTCTTCTCTCAGCTGGTGCTCAGTGTGTTTTGTTCTCACTATGGCCTGTACCAGACCCAGCCTCAAAACTGCTCATGAAGACACTGTATACAGCATTGCTGGATGGCATCAAAGTTACCAAGGCATTGTCACTGGCAGTGAAGACAGTCCAAACTACAGCTCAGTTCTCACATCCATCCAACTGGGGTGGCTGGGTCCTTGTTGGTGCTGATATCACCTTGAGCTCTAAGGCAGCTCTTATGGGACATGCTCTGGAACAGATTGTACAAGCTCACAGTACATGCAGACAGACTCTGAAGGTTCTCCTTCATTTGGTAAGTTTCAGTCTTTAACTCTTTGAGTCCCAAGGAACGCATCATATGTTCATAGGTTCGTACCTAGAAGCCCAATGAACGCATGATGCGCCGATTTTATGACTCTCTTTACTACCCACTGGGCCTGTGATGCTAAACCCCCTGGGACTCAAAGAGTTAATTGTTTTCACAGTAAAAGTAATGGTAAGGAATCCTGTTCTGCACCTTCAGGCATATTGGGCATATAGGGCTAGACCTATATTTTATAGACCAACTGACACACAAGGGATGATAGTACCAATTTAAAGCTGGGTTGACCTGGGAGTCGGTACCCTTTTTGAAAAATGTCTGGTTCCATCAAGACCTTGACTTTCAGATACGCAGGTGAGTATCTAGTCGCTACACCATGGCTGCTGCCGTTGATTGTTTTAGCCTATATACAGCCAGGACAAGAGACTGTTAGAGAAAAAGTTCATCACTGAGCTAGGGGTCTTACAACCAGTTGCTGAGATTTGTAAGGATAGTGTGTACATTTGGTAGAGACATATTCATATGTATTGAAATTATCAATGTGTTAGCTGACACTGATTTCTACAGTAAACTGTCTGATGTTAGACACTTGTTGGAGTCACTATACATAGTATGTTAAAAGATAAACACTTGTTTACTTGGCAATCAACTATACTATCATGACAAGCACTATGTAGCCTCACACAACCATCTCATCAGTTTTGTGCTGTTATGGACATGTTTCAAATCTGGCTCTGAGGACATAAAAGGCAAAAATAACTGTGTTACAGTTTATGTGTTTTAGAGATTAACACTCTCGGGATTTATCACCAGCTTGTGTTGTTTTACACTTTTGAGCATTTATGATCTAGTGATTTATTGCTAACCTGTGCTCTGTTTGACACTTTGGGGATTTATGCTCTAGGGATTTATCACTAGCTTGTACACTGTTTGACACTTTTAGGAATTTATGCTCTAGGGATTTATTTCTAGCTTGTGCTCTGTTTGACACTTTTAGGGATTTATGCTCTAGGGATTTATCACCATCTTGTGCTCTGTTTGACACTTTTAGGGATTTATGCTCTATGGATTTATTGCTAGCTTGTGTTAGTGTTTGACACTTTTAGGGGTTTATGCTCTAGGGATTTATCACTAGCTTGTACTCTGTCTGACACTTTTGGGATTTGTGCTCTAGTGATTTATCCCCATCTTGTGCTCTGTTTGACACTTTTAGGGATGTATGCTCTAGGGATTTATCACTAGCTTGTACTCTGTTTGACACTTTTAGGGAATTGTGCTCTAGTGATTTATCACCATCTTGTGCTCTGTTTGACACTTATAGGGATTTATGCTCTAGAGATTTTTTGCTAGCTTGTGCTCAGTTTGACACTTTTAGGGATTTGTGCTCTAGGGATTTATTGCTAGCCTGTGCTCTGTTTGACACTTTTAGAGATTTGTGCTCTAGGGATTTATTGCTAGCCTGTGCTCTGTTTGACACTTTTAGGGATTTGTGCTATAGGGATTTATTGCTAGCCTGTGTTCTGTTTGACACTTTTAGGGATTTGTGCTCTAGGGATTTATTGCTAGCCTGTGCTCTTTTTGACATTTTTAGGAATTTATCTTCTATGGATTTATTGCTAGCTTGTGTTAGTGTTTGACACTTTTAGGGGTTTATGCTCTAGGGATTTATCACTAGCTTGTACTCTGTCTGACACTTTTTGGGATTTGTGCTCTAGTGATTTTATCCCATCTTGTGCTCTGTTTGACACTTTTAGGGATGTATGCTCTAGGGATTTATCACTAGCTTGTACTCTGTTTGACACTTTTAGGGAATTGTGCTCTAGTGATTTATCACCATCTTGTGCTCTGTTTGACACTTATAGGGATTTATGCTCTAGAGATTTTTTGCTAGCTTGTGCTCAGTTTGACACTTTTAGGGATTTGTGCTCTAGGGATTTATTGCTAGCCTGTGCTCTGTTTGACACTTTTAGAGATCTGTGCTCTAGGGATTTATTGCTAGCCTGTGCTCTGTTTGACAATTTTAGGAATTTATCTTCTATGGATTTATTGCTAGCTTGTGTTAGTGTTTGACACTTTTAGTGGATGACCAGTCATTCTGTGGAGCAGTGGTCTCCAACATCTTTTAGGTTACTCTCCTTGGGTGTATGACAAGACCCCCATGGCCCCCCCCCCCCCCCAACTCTTTGAGTTTTGGCAAGACCCCCGCAATCCCCCTTGAGCATAAAGGCAAGACCCCGGCACTTCTCCTTGAGTATATGGTAAGACCCCTACAACCCCCTTTAGGATATGGCAAAGAAACCCCCCACCAATTAAAAAATTTTTTATTTAAAGGAGGTCAGTAGATTCTGCAGCAAGAGAAATAGAAAGTATGGAGATACATTTTGATCAGAATGTGTTTTTAATTCACAATTAACTGCATGTGTTATCACATATGAATTTCATTTTTTAACGTTAAAAAAACTGCTCATGAAAGCAAAAATGTCCTTGCTGTTTTGTTAAATAAATAGTTTGACAACTATTTTTTAAATTTATAATTAAACTAAAATAAAATGTTAATGTAACAGATTGCTGCAAGTACAGATGCCCTCCTTTAAAATTGCTTGACGACCCCCCGGGCTTTTAAATGTAAATGCTAGAGACGCATTTTACAAATTAGTTTTTTCCGAACATAAAACTAACAAATATGTCAGAGTCAAAGTATGCAAATTTGCAGAACAGCAGGAGCCTCTTTTGGCAGTGGTGAAATGTTGCAAGCTAGCTTGGTTCGGGCAGTGGTGAGACATGATTCTATTGCAAAGACTGGACAAGGAACATTAGGGGGTAGTCGAAGAAGAGGAGGGCAAAGAAGAACCTGAAATGACAACATCAAGAAATGGACAGGACTAAGATCATTCACTTATTCATCAAGCAAAAAACAGAGACAGATGGCAGATTTTGTGTGCTAGTGCTTCCATCGATTCACCTCCATGACCTTAACTGTTCAAGGGTTATGTTATGACTCCCCCCCCCCCCCCCCCCCCCTAAACCTTGAAACCTCCTTGCACATCCCTTTCCCTCCCCCCCCCCCCCCCCAACCCCCAACTTTAAAACCTCCCTGCGCCTCCCTTGCCCCTTTGCCCTCCCAGCCAGGCTTAAGACTGCTACTGTGAAGAGATACCAAGCTGTGCAGGATAAAATCCTGAGCAGTTCAAATGATGACACTTGAAGCCATGATACTAGAAATAACGATATAAATTCTGAAATTGTAAATGATGACTTAAGAGACACCATAGATTAAATACTCTGCATTGCATTTATAGAGAAAAACAAATAAGTGACATGGACATGGTGCTGTGAATTAAACCTAATTAGCTCAAGCTTGGTGCATTTAAATACAAAAAATAAAAAAGGCAGCCAAACACTGTGGCTAGATGGAGACCAAGTTTAAGATGGATGGATTTTTTTTAAAGAAACACAGCGGACACATAAGGCAATTCTGGTGACATACTGTTTTTCTTTTCTTGACTGAAAACTTGACATTTTCCTGTGCTTCACAGCAAATGTAGATCATAAGGCAACATATGTATAGAAAAGTAAAGGATACCTTTGTTTATGCTGTGAAGCTCATTTAATGTATGGTGCTAAATATCACTTCTGCCAGCTTTATTTCCCAAGAAATTTCCTTCTGTAGATAAATATATAACTTTCTGTTCTTCTTCTTCTGCCTTTCTATCCCCCATTGGAGCATAGGCCCTCAACCAACTCACGCCAAGTCGTTCTATCCTTCGCCATTACATGGAGCTCTCCCCATGTCCTCCCAATCTTTCTAACCTCATTCTCCAGCTCTCTTCTCCATGTGTTTTTTGGCCTTCCTTTATTCCTATGCCCCTTTCTATTACTGTTAGAAAAATGTTCATCAACCTTCCAGGGGACAGCACTACAGACAATATTTCCAAGAAAATGTGAGGACCAAAATGGATTACTTCCACTTGTCCTCCCAGGTGTCTGCCTTAGACAGGTCAGTGTGGAAGCGCACATTGATGAAGAAATTCCAACATGAGAAGATTTGAACATTTAATCACTGAAGCTAAATGCAGGTATACTAGATTATGTGCTATTGTAAGTAAAGTAAAGGACCTTTTCCACGCGGTCAGGCGTATAGGGGATATAGGGCTAGACCGATATTTTTATAGACCAATCAGCACAAGATGTGTGATGTGGTCAGCATCACGCTGGCCACCTTTGCTTCCTGGGACTGCACCCAGTACCCACTGCACCCAGTACTCACTCAAGGCTGGGTCGACCTGGGAGCCAAGGTCATTTTTAAAAAAAGTCTGGCTCCGCCAGGAAACGAACTCATGACCTTCCGATCTGCAGGCAAGTGTCTAGCTGCTGCACCATGGCGACTCCCCATGTGCTAATGTAGCTCCTTTAAAAAAATAATAAAATATTAGACCCTTTTCATGCCTTTGGCATATCAAGTGTGTGGGGCTAGACCTTGGATCCATTCTAGAATGGGTCAACCTGGAAGCCAAAGACACATTTTGAAGAAAAAAATCTTTCAAAAGAGATAAGTTAACAGATATTCCTAATTTCAAAAGTTTAATAATTGCAAGCTTCTACAGACAATGATATGTTTTTATTCAAACAGGTGGAGAAATCTTTGCAGCGCATCCACCAAGGATGTAAAAACTCCATGTTTACTACACAACAGAGCATTGAAAATAAGGTTGGCCAGGTGGTTGGATGGAAAGACCTGCTACAGGCTGTGGGGTTTAGGTTTGAACCTGCTACTGATGGTTTGCCGCCAGCAGTGTTTTTCCCACAGTCTGACCCTAGTGAGAGACTCACTCAGGCTAGCGCTAGTTTGCAGGCATTTCTAGGTATGTGTATTCACAAACATGTCAGCTAACATTACAATCAAAACCTCAGAAAAAATATGTGCAAGAGGGACATGAATCATACAGGTATTGAAGTAAATTCAGGGGAAGAACAAAATGCAGTGGACAATGTTGCATGGTAGGAGCAAATCAGGAAAGAATTGAGAAAAAAGGAAGAAATTAATGCAGAAAGGGTTAGAGCTGAGCGTATGAGAAGAAAAATGATAAATACAATGATGACAGCAATGGTCCTGAAATCCCATGCTATAATCGTAGTAGATTTGTCTTAAACATGAGCAGGTCTTGCTAGACACACCCACCATCCCCATAGGCTGAATCTCATGCCTCCTGATAGCACATATAACACTACTGTCTGGAAAGACAAAAAGGTGCCATATTGTTAAAAGAACCACAGTGTTATTGTGGTTTGTGTACCTGTCTTCCAAGACATACTGTGTTGCCAGATTTCTTTCGCATGCTCAGACCTAACGTTAGGTTTGTGGTTGTGAACAACGGATCAGCATCATGGCACACATGTGTAACCCATAAGTGTTCCGTTCTTCTAACTCGAGTCTGAGTTCGAAGAAACTCAGCACAGTGCACAGGCTCTGTAGCACCAGCGAGGATCCTGAAATACTTTGGGTAGATTTTAAACTCCAAATTTTGCCTGGGCAGCGCCTTTAGGCTACTCTTTTCCAACTGCCAAGGGATTTTGTACTGCGCAACAATGCACATGGGTGTCCGATCTCACAACCCAGAGACCAGGGGGAATTACTAGACGTCCAAGTCCACGTGAAAAAATCCCAGCCCTTACCGGGGATTGAACCCGGAACCTCTAGCACTCTGGGCGGACACCATGCCTCGAGACCACGCAGACCCCACCTAATGTGAAGAAATGTATATTGTAACTAATCAGTCAGGTGCTATCTCCATGGTGAAGACTGACTGCAATAGATCAAACATACTCTGTCTCTCATCCTGCTTTACATTTTCTGCAAGGTCTTCTTGTGCTTTTCTAACCCCCCAGTGGAGCATAGGCCATCAACAAACTCACGCCAAGTCGTCCTATTTCGCTATCGCATGTAGATCTCCCCATGTCCTCCCCATCTTTTTAACTTCACTCTCCAGCTCCCTACTCCATGTGCTTTTTGGCCTTCCTTTATTTCAATGCACCTGTGGGTTCCAATGCAAAAACATTCTAGTTATATTGTTCTCAGGTTTTCTCAATGTGTATCCTATCCAACGCCAAAATCTGATTCTTTTCTTCACCTCTTGGTCCACTGGAACTTATTTAGTTGTCTCCCAAAGCTCTACATTAGCGATTCTATCATACCATTTGATTCCTTCTATTCTGTGCAGGCACAAGTTAATAAATGTTTGTAGTTTATTATTAACTACCTTGGTTGTTGGGAAGTTGCCATGTGTGGATCGAAAGGTCGTGGGTTCGTTACCTGATGGAGCCAGACTTTTTTTCAAAATGACCTTGACTCTTAGGTGGACCCAGCCTTGAGTGGGTACCAGGTGCAGTCCCGGGTGGCCCGCATGATGCTGACTACATCACCCACCAAGTGCCGATTGGTCTATAAAATATAGGTCTAGCCCTATATGCCCTATACGCCTAAAGGCAACTGCTGTTCATCATCTCTTGTTGTCCTCCCAATGGCTGTCTTCTTTATGTTTCATACTTACATCCTGTGGGTAATGAACAGGTAGACAGATTGGCTGGATCTGCACCACTGGGTGGTGAATTGATACATGACAAGGCAGATGTGGTCAATTCTTGACTCAACTCAACATACTTACATCATAACCTGAAGATTTTATTTTCCCTCAGGACTCCCCACAGCCTCATTAGTGGCTATGTCCAAGTTTGTTACTGTTTTTGAAGCTGGAGAACCCTTGATTCTTGTGGTAAGTCTTTCAACAGATAGAATTGATAAGAGTAGCTCTGAAGTTAAAATTTGTTCCAACTGTCCGAAGATTAGGAGTAAGTAGTAGCTGGCCGTGCGATTACACCATCAGGGTTTCATGCGGGAGACCCTAGTTCGACCCCCTGTTAGGTGATGGAGTTTTTCTGTCAGGGGGCAAAATTAAACATTCTAACCTGCACAGTCCATGGCAGCAGCACTAGCCAGGTAGCTCTAAATCCTCAGGCTCAATTCTTCCCCTGTCCACACATTGCCCTAAAAAGTGATAAAACAAACAGTAGTGACAGCGACACCTTTTAGTAATTTTATGATAGATTACATACTCTTCAGCTTTGATATCCTAAAAATACATGTTATGAGTTTAATTTATATTGTTTAAACCTTTCAAGTAATTTATATTGTTTATACCTTTCAAGTGTCAGTTCATAGCAAATGATTTTGAAGCATTTTACTATGTATTTGTTGAAATCTTTAGTTGACACTTCAGACTGGAGACTCTGGCCAAAATGGCCAAAAACTGGCTGGCCACTCACACTCTAAAAAATTATTAGTTTCCGGCTAGGTTTTGCTAATACAAATTCTCCATTTCTGGACTATGATTCCAAAGGTTCCATCACCCAGCTACTGAGCTGAATGCTTGGTGGGACACTATGAGCTGTGGATTTAATGTAGAATTGTGTGTGTGTGATATCAACAGCATGTTGTTGACTTCGCTGAAACGGCAGGTGGCTGATTATGGTCAGAATGGTGCACACTTTAGTGGTTGCAGTGATGGTTTCATGACTGACCATTTTCACCAACAGAGGGCTGCAGTTCTAACAAGTTTTTTTGCTAGTTTTCAAAAGGAACAGTGAAAGGCATTTTGTATGATTTCCACTGACACAGGAACAGAGAAGCCATGGGTTAACCTAACCTGTCTGCAGTGATGTTGGAACCTCAACTAACGACTAATGACTAATGTTTCAACACTTTACTCTGTACTTGCTTAAGCCTTTAGCTGTTACATGATAACAGCTTTCAGTTTACTTTGTACTTGTTTAAGCCTTTAGCTTTGAGATAATAATAACAAACAGTTTACTTTTTACTTGTTTAAGCCTTTAGCTATGAATTGATAATAGCAAACAGTTTACTTTTTACTTATTTAAGCCTTTAGCTATGAGATGATAATAATGAACAGTTTACTTTGTACTTGCTTCCTTCAGCTGTCATTATCTAGCAACTGATGTTACAGCAGTTTACTTTTTACTTGCTGAAACCTTCAGCTCTTAGTTCCTAGAAACTAATGTTTTAATAGTTTACTTTGTACTTGCTAAAACTTTCAGCTGCGAGAAATTCTAAGCAAGCTGACAGCCAAGGAATCAGCCATTGATGTGATGGTGGATGTCAGACTGTGGGGCGTCTCTGGCTGCCATGAATTCTTGGCTTCACTGAGTAAGTTTTTTCTTCTTCTTTCCTTGTTTGTGATATTACATTCATGTTAATGTTTAAAATGGGTTTAACCCTCTTGCCTGAAAAGCACAAAACCTGGCATTTCTGATTTGTGCCATGGCCCTGTAAATGTCCCTTTCCCGGCTTGATATACATTATGTTTGATTATGAGGAGCACTGCTACTAGCATTGCCTTTGTTTTTTCCTGAGCAACTTTTTAGAATGACCGGTACTAAAATAGCATTTAGATAGTATTTCCTTGTGGAAATAATTTCATTTATAAAAATGAGTACATCAGAGATTTCCATTAGTTAAAGTGATAACTGGTGGCTCAGTCATAGAGTCAAGAACTGGCCATGCTAACAATTTTTTTAAAGTTCAGAGAGATGTAGGACTTTCTGCCCCATGTGTGTTTATTGATTACTCCAATTAAATTGTTTTGGTCAATAAATGGAATGGTTATTACTCTTTGTGTGACCTGGTTCAAACTGTTGTTTGTCTTAAGATGTGGGATCTGACAATGTAACCCTCCGGTTGAGCAAGCAGGCAGTGAGGCGGCACCTTCAATTTGCCCTGCAAGCTCTGGTATCAGTTTTTGGTAAGATCATTGTATCTTCAGCTTCTGTAGTATCTGAGCAACATTCTTCTTCTTTCTTATTCATGTTCACCGGCTGTAAACTTCGGCAGAAAGTTCCGGTTGTTAATCCACCTCTGGACTTAAGACCTTTTCCAGAATCTGAGTGTTGCATGCATATCCGTTTTACAGATCTGACTTATTTTTTATGCAGACTGTTGGTTCCTTGTCTCTCAGGCAGATGCACTTTGACTTTGAAGGAAGCTCCCAGTTAGTTGACTCTTGTTGGGGGAGGCAGTGGGTATGTTGTTATTTTCCCCACAAGGGGACCCCAAAACCAACACAGGGAAGCAGCATCCTTTACTCCCTGTATTGAATATTATTTACAGTTGTGTAAAACTGACTGACTGACTGACTTTCTACCCCACCAGGACATCACACAAGCGATAAACACCCGATGACACAAAGTGCCACCATGCGGATGAGGATCGCCGTGGAGAGGTCCCAGAAACCGCGTTCAGACAATTGGCCATATTTATGGCCTGCCTATATTGCGGCCCCTGGCAAAAGCCAGGGTGGGGCTTCAAATAACAAAAAATTTCGTCCTGAAAAGGACGAAACTGTGTATAATATAATAGACATAGTTGTGTAAAACTTGTGGCTTGGGTGTTTTATACGCTTTACAAATCTGACTTGCCAGGTTCAGTCCCATCAGTGGGTGATTTGGTATCAGGCTTCCTAGCATTGGTGTCAAGAATGATATTAAGAGCCAACCAATGGGATTATCTGCACATTTTTAACTGGAAGCAGTTATTTTTCATCTCAGCTAATCAGCAGAGGCTCTTTACAGAATGTCGCTTGCTTCATGGCACGTCTGAAAGTCTCTCTTTCTCTAGCTGATAATTGCACTCGCTCTATCCCAGCAGAGATGGAGAAAGTTAGAAATGTTCATAGGAACTCTCTTGCATTACAGGTAAATCATCATATGCTTTGCCAGGTGCACGGCCAGCTCCAGATATAAGGCCGTACAGCTCAAATGGGAATTCCCGTTTTTGTGAGGCTGGCGTGGCCTGTCAGTGGTAACAATTGTTATCGAGTAGATTTATTCACCAATTGAACTACAGTTTTAACTAATTTGCATCATGTGTTATTGAATAAATTATCATTTAAAATTATTATAATGAATTCCTGTTTAAGCTATACAGCCTTATATCTGGAGCTGGCCGTGGCAAGATGTATCATTTCTCTACTCACCTACCAGCCTGATGTAGCAGTTACAGGTTTTCCAATTGGAGGTTGAATGGATCATTTGGTTTTTGCACTTCTGGCTTGCCATTTAGTTTGATTATACCTTCTTCTCTTAGCAGTTTGAAGGGGTAAAAACAGATAGACAATTCTGTTGTACAGCTAATTTGTAATAAATACACAGATCAATGAACGTAAAAGCTGCAACAGAAATAATAGTATCAATGAATAATTTGTTTTTACAAAGAACAATTACATTTTTGTAAATATATCCTTACAGTGAGATCAAATATGAGATTTTTATTTTCCTTTAAAGAAAATGAGCATACAACATATACTCAGATACAACAACACCCTTGGTATTATCACTATTATTATCAATATTGATGTATGGTAAAATCACTATTAATATATAATATTAATAATACTGATGCATGGTATTATCACCACTGATACATGGTATTATCACCACTGATGCATGGTATTATCACCACTGATACATGGTAAGTAAAGTGAGGGACTATTTTCCACCCTTCAGGTTATTGTGCATATAGGGCTTGACCTATATTTTATAAACCAATCAGAACTTGGTGGGAGATGTGATCAACATCACGCTGGTATCCACTCAAGGCTGGGTCGACCTGGGAGCCAAAGTCATTTTTTAAGACAGCCTGGTTCCGTTAGGACCCGAGCCCCTGATGATACATAGTAAAATCACTATTGATACATGGTATTATCATAGTTGATACAAGGTGTTATAACAATTGATACATGGTATTATCTTAGTTGATCCAAGGTGTTATAACAATTGATACATGGTATTATCATAGTTGATACAAGGTGTTATAACAATTGATACATGGTATTATCACTACTGACACATTGTACTATCACCACTGATACATTGTACAATCTGTATTGATGTATGGTTATGTATTACAGTTGCCAAATGATACCATAACAATTGATAATGGTATTATTACAGTTGATACTTAATGTTATCACTATTGATACAGGTTACTTATATATTTTTAGGAAAATCTGCAAGGCCGATATTTCAGAGCATCACTGTCATTGTCCAGCAGCTCAGAACAGTCAACTCCTTCAGCTTCGCCGCAGTCACCACGATCTCCACTGCTGGACCCTGCAGTCCAGCTCTCTCACCAGGCTCATATCCGCAGTGTCTATGGGGTTGGACACAATGCCACTGACCAGACCTCGGTTTTTTCTGCTGTGAGGCAGACAGAACCTCCAGACTTTCCCGGAGATTCCTCAATTCAGGAATCAGATGTTGGTGTAAAAGTTAGAAGCAGAATCAACTCTTGCAATGAGTTTTCAACTGATGATAAAGACAGAAGTGCTGAAAATAAACTCAGCTTGGTTGTCAGTAGCCATGATGGGCTAAATCCCATGAAAGAAAGAAATGCAGAAAATTCTGAGGCAGTAAAGACATCTAGAAAATCATCTCTCTCTGCAGTGCCTCAGCAGGTTAAAAATGGCAGCTTGAGTGAGGAGGGTCTGCAGAAGTCTGTTACATTTGCAGAGAAGCTCATTAGCGAAGAAATTTCATTTGATTCTTCATCTCCAAGATGCGATTCTGGCAGTGATTACGGAGGATGTCATAGACACACAGACTTGTCTATGATAGATTCTAGACAGCAGACAGAGAAGGAAATTTCCGAGAAATCAAAGTGCACAAAAACATCAGAGATCAGAGAATATTTTGAAAAGTTAAACAAACAGAAAGTACAAGACTCATTGTCTGCATCTCAAAGTGAATCTTCAGACCCTCAAACTTTATCTACTGGCTGCAGTGAAAACATAAGCAAATCCCAGATGAATTTGTCCAGTGACGCTGAGAGGCAAAATGTAGCTATGAAAATCTTAGGAGATGTTTCCAGTCATAGAGTAGCTGTCGAGTTCATGCAGAAACAAAGTCTTCTTCAGTCACAGGAAACTAATCGCAGAATTCAGGAGGAGAAGGAAGCTAAATGTCAGCCAGAAGTCTTTCAAATCAAATCACCCAGAGACATTCAGAATCCACATTTAAGGGATAATACTTTTTCAGAATCTCTGGATATTAGCACAAATCCTAACAGCCTCAAACATAATTTTAATAGATGCTACTCCAGCCCACACATTATGAACATCTTACACCAACAGACTACCTCTAGTCAAAGTTTACTTCAAGACAGTAAGAGAAGTTCTATGTCAGGATGTGTGAATACACCAGCTTTAAATATCAATTCTACAATTTCACCAGTTGCTTCTCCATCAAAATCCTCACTTGCAACAAATCCCTCGTACAGCTCTGCCCAGCATTCTCTTCTAAGGAAGCACCCAATTCAGCCACATCACTCTGCTTATAATGCACTGTTTCCCCAAGGAGGGTTAAGACCCCCCAGTCCACACTTGCTAGTGACATCTCCATCGTTAGGTAAATCTCTTAGTTCTCCCAGGCTGACTCATGTGGGCAGAGGAGGACAACCTGGCGCAGGAAGTGGGGAGAACAGTATCTCATCTGATATCAGTGAAGGTGCTGAGAGCAACATCCAGTCCTCCGTTTCCAGTGGTTATCATTCAGAAAAAAGTGGCTTTTTTGGTGCCAACCTACAAGCCATTCCTCCACCAAATGACAAGCAAGACAAGGGTGTCTTTACCCAAGACTTCGTCAACCGAACTCCATCCTTCACATACTCCTCAGGTTCTTCATCACCATTTAGTCGTACTTCCAACGATGACCATGGCTCAGACAGTTCAGGTGGTTTGGGAAAAACAAGCATGTTTCCCTTCACAAATGTTTACTTCCCAAACCACATCCCTAGACAAAAAGATTTTGTTGCAGGCAATGCTGATATCAGCAAACAATCACAAGAACCGTGCCTCACAGCCAGAACAACAGATAACAACAACAATAGCCACACAGGCAGGAGAGTTCCACTTCCTGGACAATCCATGCCAAATGGACCACTCCCACCAGCTCCTCTAGTAAGAACAAATGCCTTGCAGTTGAGACCTGAGAGCAGCAACAGTTTAAGTAGTCAGTATTCTACCTCTTCTTCTACCCTTTCGACAATTCATAAACCTTATAAAGCAGCTGATTCCCCCAGAGTTAGAGACAGTCAATCTCAACTAGCGAACACCTCCTACAGAAGTTCAGATAACAGTAAGTTATGCAGTAATACCTCACCACAATCCACACTTTCCTACTGTCCCACAGTGAACAGTAACTGCAAAAACCCACCTCATCAGTATCAGCAGAACGGAATTTCTACAGCAACTAAAAACTCAACTATTTATGCACAGCCATCACAGACCCTTGGCAGCAGTGTCCACCATCTCACCTCAGATAATACACATGCCACGACTGGTCATCAAGAGAATGAACTTAGTGCCAACCATTCAAGGACTAATGATTCAAATGTCATAGACCCAGAAGAAGCTAATTACAGAACTCAATTAGGAAATGTTCAGAGCATTATGTTTGACTCAAAATTAAGCTCTCGTATGATTGGTCACAAACAATTTGATAATCAAACTACAAAAATATTCAAAAGTTACAAGCCAATCAGTTGCCAAATGGGAAATAAAGAGATTTCAGAACAAACTGTTATCAAAGCCGGAAGCGACAGCGGCAGACATGCCATTGCAGGAGCCAGAAACACGGCAAACAGTAATAAATTACAAAGCGTTCAATCTCAACCGCCATTGCAAAACTTAAGAGAAAAAGTTCCACCATATTATGGTCTTCATTCCTCAAAATGCTAACTGACTATCTCTTCTTTTTTTATCTTCTTTCTAGTCCTCTTCTGCTTTTTAGTGTAAGGTTTTGAAGAAGCATTCGGTGCAGTCTTGATGTGTGCTACATAGATGCTGGTATTCACACCCTTGGATATTCCACCTGTAAAGATGACACTTTCTCTCGTATTGTAAAGATGTTCGTGTTAAGAAGTGTCTCCTTTATTTTACTGGGTCTCTCTCGTACTTGCTTTCAGTCATACCCAACTGACCCATGTCGTTGTCTAGGGGTCAGATCCATAGAGTAGACGAGGCAGAGTTTCTTCCATCAAATACCACACTTCTCCAAATAGCAAAATGGCAGTCAACAATAATATCGTCAGTTCCAGATTTTTTTTAGTCAAATAAGCAACAAGAATCAATATGACGATCTCACTTAGGCCATCTTGGCAAGGGTCACTCGCTCTCATGTTCAGTACACAGCCATGCCACAATTTATGTGGACCTACACACAATCGATAGGATCAATTGCTAATCGGACCCTGCCATTGTCCTCAGATATGCTTCAATGTAGAGTCACTTCACTCAGGATTAACTTTCATTCTGAACTCTCTGGGGTCCCGTCACAGAGTGACTTCCCAGTCCGCAATCCCCCCAGATCTCCTGTTCACACTTGAATTCACCAATCCCATGTTTTTACCATTTTCCCATGACACTCATGTCTCTCACCTTAGGGACTTCCCCTGTCAATCGGTCAACCCCTTACATTATCCCTATTTGTAGCATCATTACACCATCTATCCATGGCTTGGGTGGTCAACCTTCAGTTCTGCTTCCATTATTTTTAGGTTACAGGGCTCTATGTGGTTCATTTCCTGTGGTCACATTAAAACATTTGATGGTTTAGCACTGGTTCCATTCCTACTTGTTTCCTCATATTGTTGTTTCCGACCCTGTCACTTCTTGTTGCATTTAGGATTTAACTCTTTGAGTCCCAGAGGGTTTAGCATCACAGGCCCAAGGGGTAGTCAAAAGAGACTAAAATCGGCGCATCATGCGTTCACTGGGCTTCTAGGCAGTAACCTATGAACGTATGATGCATTCCTTGGGACTCAAAGAGTTAACGTAGACACTTTATTTCTGTTTTTTTTTTAAAGCGTTTGCCATGTGGCATTATTCATCAAGTTTACAGAGAGTCTGTTGTCATATCTGTTGCCAGTCACTGTAGATAGTTAATGTTATGATGCTAAACAGTTTCATATCTGATCTCTTCATGTATCTCTTCTTCTCTCAATTGTTCTTCTTCTTTACATCCTCTTTTACCGCTTCTGGTGTCGAGGGAGATATAAGGTCCTGCTTTGGGGTCTTCTGGCTGCTTTGACCATGGACACATCAAGGTGTTGTAGAGTTTCTCTGATGTTACCTTCCCATCTTGCTCTAAATCCCTCTCCTCTTTTGGTATATGCTTTGTATGGTATAGCATCAGAAGGCATTCTTTCCATGTGGGCAAATCATTTCATTTGCTGTCTTTGTATGTACTTTAGAATTGGTTCTGTGCCAACTTCATCTCGTATGACCTCATTCCTGATTTTATCTCTTTTGGTCACGCTCACAGTCTTTCTCAGACACCACATGATTATGGTTACTAATTTTTTTAAAATGTTTTTGTTGTGAGTGACCACATCTGACACTGGTAGCATAGGATGGGAATGAAAATGCTTTGTATGAGATGTTTTTTTGTGCTGATTGGGATTGCCAAATGCTGTAAATTCTCTAAATTTCTTGTTTAAATGTAATGTCTAAGAAAAATACTTGGCATCAAGTGGCAGGACAAGATCACAAGCCCTGAGGTTCTAGAAAAAGCAGGTATTGTAACAGTTTTCTCAATGCCCAGTCTGTTAAAGCTCAGATGGCTGGGTCACACCTGGAGAATGGAGGATGGCAGAGATCTAAGTACATCCTCTATGATGAATTACAGAAGGGTAGATGATGTCAGGGTTAGCCTCTACTACATTATAAAGATGTGGGCAAGCAGAACATAAGTGATAAAGGTTTATTCCTTCGAAGTCGAAGTGCATCTGCCTGAGAGGCAAGGAACCAGCAGTCTGCATACAAATGAGTCAGATCTGTAAAACGGATGCAACACGCAACACTCAGGTTCTGGAACAGGACTGCAGTACAGAAGTGGATGAACAACCAGAACTTTTCGCCAGAGTTTACAGCTGGTGAATGTGAAGAAGAAGAAGAAGATACAGCTTTTCTGGTAGATTCGTGGAGGAAAAAAAATTACCAAGGACTATGTTGCATGCAGGACATCCAAGAGATGAGAGAAGCAAAAGATGCTGGATCAGATTCCATCAATGATATTGTAGTGATCGCACAAGCTGCTTCGACCATGGACACATCGTGGTGCTGTAGAGTTTCTCTGATGTTATCTTCCCATCTTGTTCTCGGTCTACCCCTTGCTCTACGTCCCACTCCTCTTTTTGGTATATGCTTTGTATGGCATAGCATCAGAAGGCACAGGATAGAACGGAATGGAGGAATAGACTGCGAGCTGTGTGAGATGTATAATGGCACAACAGTAAAAAGAAGGAATGAGGTATTAGGTTTGAACAACGGATCAACATCATGGCACACGAGTAGTGCTTGGTTCTTCTTCTAACTCAAGTTGGAGTCGGCAGAAGCTCAGCAGTGCACAGGCTTTGTAGCACCAGCGAGTATCCTGAAATACTTTGGGTACATTTTTAACTGCAAATTTTGCCCGTGCGGAGCCATTAGGCTGTTAGCCGTTTTGGATTTCCAACTGCTAAGGGATTTTTTTTTTTACGTACGCAACAATGCACATGGGCATCTGATCTCACTACCCAGAGACCAGGGGGAATTGCTAGAAGTCCAAGTCCACGTGAAAAAATCCCAGCCCTTACCGGCGATTGAACCTGGAACCTCTAGCACTCGAGGTGGACACCATATCTAGAGACCACGCATCCCCTAAGGAGAGTGTGAAGAACTTCCTAGATTCGAAACAAGACTTTTTCAAACATTATATTATTCTTTTATATTTGTTTGATGTTTAATGAATAATAAATAAACATGTATGAATATGTTTTTGAGATGTTATAAATTATACACATGTTTTCATACTATACACAAAGTTCGTTATCACAAATCTGAGATACTGAGAATGCCAAGTTGTATCTCTCTTTGCTATGCCAAACTGACGAATCAAATCAACTATGCAAGAATAATTCACTGTGATAAAATATTTTTACTTTATTTTGTGTGTATAGAAAGGATAGAGGAGCAGCTGGCCAAACAGTTAGAAAGCTGGGCTCTAACACAAAAGACCCAGGTTTGAGTCCTCAGTAAGGCTAGGGATTTTTTCTGTCTCACCTGCACAGTCGTGGCGACAGCACTAGCCATGCGACTGTAAATCTTCAGGCTCAAAGACTCCCCTGCCTACACCACAAAAGTGGTATCACAAAGGCAGAAATTGGCAGTATAGAAATGATTCTGAAAGTGGGATTGCAACTCCCTTGGAGTTCCTGCACACACATTTGCAAATTTATTTGTATATAATGTAAGCTCAGTCCGAGCACATGTTGATTCAATCATAGTGTGAAGGGTTCACAAATCATGATCTTGGATAAAGATGGGTCACATGGAGATATTTTAAAAACTTTGAGAAGCGGCGGTTTATGGCTATTATCTTCATCCTGTGATACACTGGAACTTTCTAGTGCTCTGCCAAAAATTTTAATATATGAGTCGTTAACAGTGGTTAAGTTTGAACAAAGGATCAACATCATGGCACACAAGTAGTGCTCAGTTCTTCTTCTAACTCAAGACAGAGTCTGAAAAAGCTCAGCACAGTGCACAGGCTCTGTAGCACCCGTGAGGATCCTGAAATACTTTAGGTAGATTTTAAACTCCAAATTTTACCAGGGCAGCGCCATTAGGCTACTTGATTTCCAACTGCCAAGGGATTTTTCTATGTGCGCAACAATGCTCACGGGCATCTGATCTCACTACCCAGAGACCAGTGTGAATTACTAGAACTCCAAGTCCTCAAGAATAAATCTCAGCCCTTACTGGGAATTGAACCTTTGGCTTCTCTCATCAACCTTTACTTCTCTCATCAACCTTTACTTCTCTCATCAACCTTCGCTTCCCTCATCAACCTTCACTTCTCTCTCATCAACCTTCACTTCTATCTCATCAACCTTTGCTTCTCTCATCAACCTTCGCTTCCCTCATCAACCTTCACTTCTCTCTCATCAACCTTCACTTCTCTCTCATCAACCTTTGCTTCTCTCATCAACCTTCGCTTCCCTCATCAACCTTCACTTTTCCTATCAACCTTCACTTCTCTCATCAACCTTCGCCTCTCTCATCAACCTTCACTTGAAGGTTTTTCTTGGACATCCTTGTTTCAATCCCTCTATTTCCCATTTCAGTGTCTGTCTGGTGATTCTCTGCTCATTTTTTCCTTAGAATGTGTTTAATATAGTAATATCTTCTCTGTTTTAAAACTGTCAATACTAGTGGTTGTCCAGACATTTCTCTTATTTCTTCACTTATTTTAAATTCACCCCATTTTATATTCATTACTTTTTACTCAGGTATCTGTTTTCAAACACATTTGACTTCCATGCCATATGGTTAGTGGTTCTCCAAGTTTTACTGGCATATGTTAAAACTTAAATAACATTAGAATAGAAAATAGTAACTTGGTTCTAACACTATATAATTTATAATTCCATCCTTTGTTCAAGCTTTTAAAAAGCTGCAGAGCCTTGCCAATGCCCTCCTCCCTCCCCAACATTTTGGGGGGGGGGGTGGTGAGGGGGGTTAGGTGTTAATAAATAAAATGCTATCCACATTTATTTTATTTCTGTCTGAGTTGTCATTCAGCCTGCAAAATATTTCTGATATTTTCCCAGTCTGCAGGTGTAAGCACGTTAACGAACACTGGTTGGGTTTCAAAATTTCTAATTTTGTCAGTGACTGTTTTGAGTGATCTTTTCTATGTTACTGAACCTGTGTTCCCGTGTGGGTTCCACAGCCCCAGTTTGGGGGAACCAGAATAAAGCCAGTTCCCCCATCCCCCAACAAGCATGTCATACAAGGCAACTGATTAGGGGAGTTTTTCTTTGAAGTTGGCGAGGAACCAACAGTTTATATACAAATAAGTTAGATCTGTAAAGTGGCTGTGCACACACAATTCGTCCTGGAACAAACAAGGCCAAAGTCCAGAAGTGGACGAACAACCATTAATTTTCACTGGAGTTTATAGCAGGTGAATGCGAAGAAGCAGAACCTATGTAAATGATAGTTTTTATGTATTGATTATTCCTATTGCCTATCTGATTGCTCTTGCGTATATGGTTATTCTTATGTAAATGATTATTCTGTGTAAATGATTTATCTTTGTGTAAATGACTGTCCCTATGTAATTGTTTGTTTTAATTGAGTATATGATGAACCCTGTGTAAATGATTGTCCTTATTAAATGAATAATGTATTAAATGGTTATTTTTGTTTGTTCTTGATATTGTGTTGATGATTGTCCTCACTGTTTTGATGACTGTTCTTAGCGTTTTGTTGACGGTTCTTATTGTGTAAATGATTATCATTGTGTTGACGTTTATTCTACCCATTTGAACGATTGTATTTTAATTTGTAAATAATTGTAGTTTTGTTTGTTTGTTGTTCGTCCATCACAAGTTATGAGAACCACTCTTTCTTTTATGGTTGAGTTTTGTGAGCCCCGAGGATACTTATAAGCCCACAGGTGAATTATAAGCCCACAGGTGACTTATAAGCCCACTGGTGAATTATAAGCCCACAGGTGACTTATAAGCCCACAGGTGACTTATAAGTCCATAGGTGACTTATAAGCCCACAGGTGACTTATAAGCCCACAGGTGACTTATAAGCCCAGAGGTGACTTATAAGCCCAGAGGTGACTTATAAGCCCAGAGGTGACTTATAAGCCCACAGGTGACTTATAAGCCCACAGGTGACTTATAAGCCCACAGGTGACTTATAAGTCCACAGGTGACTTATAAGCCCAGAGCTGACTTATAAGCCCAGAGGTGACTTATAAGCTCAGCGGTGACTTATAAGCCTGAGGTGACTTATGAGCCCAGAGGTGACTTATAAGCCCAGAGGTGACTTATAAGCCCGGAGGTGACTTATAAGCCCAGAGGTGACTTATAAGCCCAGAGGTGACTTATAAGCCCGGAGGTGACTTATAAGGCCCACAGGTGACTTATAAGCCCGGAGGTGACTTTAAAGGCCCACAGGTGACTTATAAGCCCACAAGTGACTTATAAGCCCACAGGTGACTTATAAGCCCACAGGTGACTTGCAAGCCCTTTGCGGGCCAGGATTTAGGACAATCAGGGCAATGAACAGTGTTCTGCAGGTGAGGGGTCTGTTATAAGGGTCTTTCTAATCTGCCTGTGCTGCTTTTCAAAAAGGCGCTCAACAATAATTCGGTAAAGTGCCGCAGCCTCCCAAGTGTCAGGGTCTGTATTAAAGGCTTTAAGTGATGCCTTTAGCATGTCCTTGAAACAATTTGTTATTTTCTGGCCAGCATGAGAGCATCTACCTTTCTGTATCTCACCATACCAGATTATCTTTGGAAGCCAGTGGTATAGCAAGCGGACGACATGACCTACCCATTGAATCTCTGACTACAACAGGATGGTATCGATGCTAGGAATGCCATCTCTATCCAATATGACAGTATCCAGGATGCTGTCTTGCCACTTGATTTTCAGTATTTTTTCTTAGACATGCTGTATGGAAGTGGTTGAGCTTCTTTGCATGATGTCTGTATTCAGTCCATGTTTCACAAACATACAGCAGCACAGCTCTGTATACCTGGGCATGCTGGTGTGTTGGGAAATGAACAGGCAGACAGACTGGCTGGCTCTGCACAACTTGGTGGAATATTGATACATGATAAGGTAGACGTGGTTAGTGCCTTGTGGGAAAGCGTGTACAGTTCGGTGGAGCAGAGGAATCACCAGTCTGGTGAGATTGATGCAGGGGGGAGTGACGAGAGGTTCCGGCAGATGCTTGAGGCTCAGAGGAAAGGCAATACGGAAGTTTAATCAGAATGCTACTGGCACCATTAGTATCGGAACTCTTTGCTGGATCCTGAAGATGGGGATGGAGCGCTTATGGGAATGCCCTGAGTGCTATGATGTCAGTTTTTAAATCAAATCATATCTCTTCAGTTTGATCAAATGTGTAGCTGGCTTTAAAGAACCTGGTGTTTACCTCATTGTCGATGGTGACATTTTGAGATATTGTACTACAGAGGTACGTGAATCTATTGAAAACCTTTAGTTTCCTGCCATTTACCAAAGTGGTTAGCTCAGTATACACTTTACCTATCGCCGGTTGGTACATGATTTCAGTTTCCTCCATGATAGACTGGCCGGTTCTGCATCACTTGGTGGTAAATTGATGTATGACAAGCTAGATGTTGTGAGGGCCGGCTGGAAGCGAGTGAGCAGTGCGGAGGCACAGACAAATCATTACGGTCTGAGGAGAATGGCACTGCGAGGAGTTACAAGGGGATCAGGTCGACGCTCAACACTCAGGGAAAAGGTGAGATGGATACACAATCAGACAGTTACTGCTGGTACCATTGGAATAGGAACTCTTGGCTTGCTGCCGAGGATGGGGATGGATTGCTTATAGGAGTGTACCGAGTGCTATTATGTCGATTCTTAATTCAACATTCAACATTTAGTTTCCTCCATGTTGAAGTAAGCCCAAGGTTGGCACAAGCCGAAGAGAATTGTTGTACTACAAATATTATAAAATCCTGCTTATTTGATCAAAAAAACACCTTTTTGTGTGTGGTCTTTTTTTTTTAATTTGTGAAGTTGTGTTCATATTTCTATTTCTTCATCTTCTCTCTGTGTTCACTGGCTGTAAACTGTGCTGGAAAGTGCTGTTTGTTCATCCACCTCTGGACTTAAGTCTTTTTCAAGAACTTTAATTTTGTGTGCACATCTGTTTTACATATGTGGCTTATTTGTATGCTTATCAGGCAGCTGTATTCCGACTTTGATGGTTACACATTGATTAGTTCACTTAAGATGCTTGTTAAGCAGACGTTAGATCTTTTCTCTTTTTCCCTTCATGAGGCCATGAACTTGGCTTGCTTTGCGACCCAGTCACCGATGTGGAGAGGGGGCCCTGGAACCCATACAGGGAATTTATAAACAGTGGTACCTCGACTTACGAACCGCTCTACATACGAACTTTTCGACATACAAAATTTTCAACATACAAACTTTTTCATATCCCATTTTGACCTATAAATGTGAACCTAAATCTGAGATCTGAACCGCGATGCTTAGCAGATGGATGCAATCTGGCTTTATTCTCTCAAAGTCAGAGTAAACCTGTCCGAGAGGCACACAAATAAGGCAGTAAATGGGTTGTACACGCAAAACTAAGGTTCTGGTACAAAGCTAGAGGTTCCAGGTTCAAACTGCAGTAAGAGCTGGGATTTTTTTCATGTGGACTTGGACTTCTAGTAATTCCCCTTCGTCTCTGGGAAGTGAGATCAGACGCCCGTGTGCATTGTTGCTCAAGTAAAAAATCCCTTAGCAGTTGGAAATCGAAAAGAGTAGCCTAATGGTGCCGCCCGAGAAAATTTTAAGTTAAAAATCTACACAAAGTATGTCAGGATCCTTGCCAGTGCTGCAGAACTTGTGCACTGTGCTGAGCTTCTTCGGACTCAGACTGGAGTTAGAAGAAGAACAGAGCACTTACGGGTTACTACCCCTGTGCCATGATGATGATGATCTGATGTTCAAGCCTCAAACCAAAGGTCCAAATGGACGAACAAACATGACTTTTCCCCACAAATAAGGCAGTAAAATGGCTGTACACGCAAAACTCAGGTCCTGGTACAAAGCCAAAGGTCCCAGTGGATGAACAAACATGACTTTCCGCCACAAATAAGGCAGTAAAATGGCTGTACACGCAAAACTCAGGTCCTGGTACAAAGCCAAAGGTCCCAGTGGATGAACAAACATGACTTTCCGCCAGAACTGACAGCCAGTGAACACCAAGAAGTAGCAGTCGGGCTTCAAAGGAAATGTTGATACTATATGACCAGGCTTCTGGGATGACAGCAGACAGGTGTACATAGATTTTGATCCTTGTGCACAGCCAGGTGTAGTTTAGCACCTGTGCACAGCCAGGTGTAGTTCAGCATCTGTGCGCAGCCAGGTGTAGTTCAGCATCTGTGCACAGCCAAGTGTAGTTCAGCACTTGTGCACAGCCAGGTGTAGTTCAGCATCTGTGCACAGCCAGGTGTAGTTTAACACATGTGCACAGCCAGGTGTAGTTCAGCATCTGTGCGCAGCCAGGTGTAGTTCAGCACTTGTGCACAGCCAGGTGTAGTTCAGCATCTGTGCAGCCAGGTGTAGATCAGCACCTGTGCACAGCCAGGTGTAGTTCAGCACTTGTGTACAGCCAGGTGTAGTTCAGCACCTGTGCACAGCCAAGTATAGATCAGCACCTGTGCACAGCCAGGTGTAGTTCAGCACTTGTGCACAGCCAGGTGTAGTTCAGCACCTATGCACAGCCAGGTGAAGTTCAGCGTCTGTGCACAGCCAATCTGGCACTTGTGCACAGCCAAGTGTAGTCTGGCACTTGCGCACAGCCAGGTGTAGTTCAGCTCTTGTGCACAGCCAGGTGTAGTTCGGCACTTGTGCATAGCCAAGTGTAGTTCAGTACCGTTGCACAGCCAGGTGTAGTTCAGCACCTGTGCACAGCCAGGTGTAGTTCAGCACCTGTGCACAGGCAGGTGTAGTTCAGCACTTGTTCACAGCCAGGTGTAGTTCAGTACCGGTGCACAGCCAGGTGTAGTTCAGCATCTGTGCATCCCACTAAGTTAGCTGAGTTGAGTTGAGTCAAGAATTGACATTACAGCACTCGGGGCATTGCCATGCATGCTCCGTCGTCATCTTCAGCAGCCAGGGCAGAATTCCAACACTGATGATACCCGTCACACTAAGTTAGTTAACCAGCAAGTCCTGTACAGAACGTCGTTCTCGTCACAGCACGTCTGAAAGTTTCTCTTTCTCTAGCCAATTCTCCAGCCCTCTGTGCTTTTATAGTCAATGCATCTTTAGTGTCTTGTATTCAGCTTTGTCGAGGTCTGCCTCTGGTTCGTTTTCCAGAATCTCCAACACCGTTCTCTTCGGGTTACCATATTTAACTTGGCCAAAATACCTCAGCTCTATACAGGATGATACACGACAAGGCAGATGTGGTCAAGGCTCTTTGGGAACAAGCAACGGAATCAGTAGAGAAACAAGATTATTATGGCCTGGAGAGAATGAGGCACCTGGGTGTAAAAAATAGGGTCTGGCCGGCTCACTAGGCACAGAGGAAAGACAAGACAGAAATATAACCAGATTGTGACCGGTACCATCAGTATTGGAACTTTGCCCTGGCTGCTGAAGATGAGGACAGAACACACAGGGGAATGCCCCAAGTGCTGTGATGTCAATTCTTGACTCAACTTAACTCTGGACAGGATGCTGTTTATAAGCCAATTATCCCCGATGCTCAGATCATGTAGGATCTTTAATGACTGAAAAACAGTCCAAGACTCACATCAATAAGTTGCCAGGGAAAGATGCAGGATCCCAAAATTGTTACTTTATTAAATCACTTGCAGTCAGCTAATCTTTGGAGCTAATAACTGGATTCAGTCTGCCCCTATGTTGCCTAGCTAATCTAATCGACTATAAAAAAAAGAGACAAATTACAAAATGTAATTTTTATTCATGAATATACAAACATCTTCTGTCACACACTGAAAGACAACACCAACCAACATGTTTAGAGATAATCATAATGCTTTCATTGTTTGAGCCAACTGCTCATAATATTCTAAATTACCTTTTACATAATGTATCTTTATTTATTTACATGATATCAACATCTATCATACTTTTAGCACTGTACAAACTTACAAGGGCAGCCACTATGGTATAACGGCTAGACGCCTGCCTGTGGATCAGAAGGTTTTAAGTTCAGGTCCTGAAAAAGCTGGACTATAAAAAAAAAAATTATCTTGGCTTTCAGATCGACCCAGCTCTAAATGGGTACCAGCTACATTCCTGGGAAGCAAAGATGACCAGCTCGATGCTGACCTAACCACCCACCGATTGCCAATTGAAAATAAAGGTAGCAGTGGAATTATAGGGACAAGTTAAGTATGCTGGGCTCTTATGTGGGGGATCCAGGTTCGAATCCTTGGTAAGGACACGGAATTGTTTCTGTCAGGGGTACAAATAAAATCCTACCCTGCACAGTCCGTGGTAACAACACTAGCCACAAGGCTTTGAATCCCCCAGGCTCTAAGACCCACCTGGCAAGTGGCAAATACAGACAGTGGCTGGAAGTTTTAGCATGTGAGGCTAGAAATATTTTTGCAGCCCAGCCAGTACTTGACTGATGTTGTTATCAAAAGAACGTCAGCCACCTTTACTACCCATGATTTTACCTATTACCTGTTTAAGGCTGGGTCAACCTCAGAGCCAGGATTAAAAACTTTTTTTTTTTCAAGATGCGGATTTGAACCCTTGAATTTCAGGCAGCTCTCCAAGACACTGAATAGCAAGGCATTCCCATTTCATGTCTACCAACCCCCTTGGGAGAGATTAAAAAGAGTAAGGAAGATTACTTAAAAAGTCACCTGGATCTACACAGTCACCAGAAGCACCTCAGAGTGGCTGTTACATCTAAGAACTGAGCACACAAAGGAGGGCTTAATGTGCAGTGACGTTAACCGTGATAACAACATAACTTTACCCCCCTGTGTGGGTTCCGAGGCCCCATTGTGGGTAAAACAAGAATAGACCCACTGCCTCTCCAAAAGCATGTCGTAAGAGTCGACTTATTAGGAGCTTTCTCTGAAGTTGGAGTACATCTGCCTGAGAGGCAAGGAGCCAACAGTCTGCATGCAAATGAGTCAGACCTGTGAAACAGATGTGCATGCACACTCATTATCTGGAACAACCAGAACCTTAAGCCAGAGTTTACAACTGGTGAATACAAAGAAGAAGAAGAAAAAGAAGAAGAAGAAAAAAACTGTGTGTGTGTGGAGCAAGCAAACAGCTGTACAAAACTATACTTTATACACTATACTGATCCAGTTATGGGATTTACAACAGGAAGACTGATAAAAGTTACACAGGAAATACAAAGTGATACAACAAGAGAACAGCAGAAACACTCATACCTCAGTTGTACAAACTATATCAGAAACACTCATACCTCAGTTGTACAAACTATATCAGAAACACTCATACCTCAGTTGTACAAACTACATCAGAAACACTCGTACCTCAGTTGTACAAACTATATCAGAAACACTCATACCTCAGTTGTACAAACTACATCAGAAACACTCGTACCTCAGTTGTACAAACTACATCAGAAACACTCGTACCTCAGTTGTACAAACTATATCAGAAACACTCGTACCTCAGTTGTACAATATACATCAGAAACACTTGTACCTCAGTTGTACAAATTCCCATGTAGCAGATATAGGAAGTTACAAACAAAATCTGGAGTAACCAGTTTAGCATGTTTCAAGTTAAAAGTTCAAATTGTATGACATACTGTTACATTAAAACATGTTCAGAACTAGCAAATGTGATCATAAGAAAAAGATAGAGGTGGCCTTGACGTGTAGGAACACACAGGAAGTTACAGACAGTATCTGGAGCAAGCGATTTAGTATTTTTTGTTTCAGGATAAAAGTTTAAATTGTATGGCAAATTGTCACATTATAAAATTGTCCTCACTGATCAATGTGATTGTAGGAAGAAGATGGAGACTGCTTGGACATGTCTGCAGAGGGCCTCATGACCAGGGTTATATTTTGACTTAACTTTTTGAGTACCAGAGTGTTTAGCATCACAGGCTCAAGGGGTAGTCAAGATAAACGTAAAACCAGTGCATCATGCGTTCATTGGGCTTCAAGGCAGTAAAATATGAACTTATGATGCGTTCCTTGGGACTCAAAGAGGTAATGAGGCCCTACAATTTTACAAAGCCCTGAGGCCCCTAAAACTGTAAATTACACCAGCTAATCACCAGAAAACTGTAAAAGAAAGGTAATATATATTTACCCTACACTTTATACTGAGATAACCCACGTTAATATTAGGTTCAAGTTTACAAATATCAAGCTCTTTACTTTATTAAATTAAAATAGGCTACAACAAGTGGGGATAAATAAAAACCTGAGATAATATTTCTAAACATGAAGCCCCTACAGAACGTGAGACCCTTAGATGTAACTTATTTAGTTTATAACTGAATATAGAACTGCATGTTTTTTTGGTAAGGCCAGTTCTCCCATGGACAGCAGCGGATGCGGAAAAAAAAAATGAAGAAGAACAGAAACCTGAGGAGGGACAGCAGACAGAGAAATGAAGGAATGTAACATGACATGGGGTACTGAAGGCAGACAAACAGCAGACCGGCAGCAATGGAGATTACCTGTGAATGACTTATGCGTCAACAGCGAAACAAGGACGATACAGACAGATACTCTGTCACACAGGAAGCTGCCATTGTGTAGCAGCTAGACGTGCAACAGGCAAATGTTATAGTCATACAGTGCGCAACAGGCAACAATGTTTCTGTCATACAATGTGCAACAGGCAAAAACGTTAGTCATACAATGTGCAACAGGCAAAAATGATACTGTCATACACTGTGCAACAGGCAAAAAAGTTACTGTCATACAATGTGCAACAGGTAAAAATGTTACTGTCATACAATGTGCAACAGGCAAAAATGTTACTGTCATACAAGTGTGCAACAGGGCAAAAATCTTTCTGTCATACAATGTGCAACAGGCACAAATGTTAGTCATACAGTGTGCAACAGGCAAAAATGTTACAATCATACAGTGTGCAACAGGAAAAACAGTTACAGTCATATTATGTGCAGCAGGCAAAGATAGTCATACACTCCTGCTTGCAATAATGTTAGTCTCATGCTTCTTACTGCAATAATGTTATTGACCCATTCCTGTTTGCAATAATATCATAGTCTCAAATTTCTGCTTGCAATGAAGATGCAGTCATTCAACGTTACAATCAAATCGTCCAGGTGGCAAAAAATATTACACACAGTCCTGTTTGTAATAATGTTATAATCACACATTCCTGATTGCAATAAGTTATACCCAACACATTCCTGCTTGCAATACATTATACCCCCCACATTCCTGCTTGCAATGTTATACCCACACATTTCTGCTTGCAATATGTTATACTTACACATTCTTGCTTGCAGTAATACACACACATTCCTGCTTGCAATATGTCATACCCAGACATTCCTGCTTGCAATATGTTACACCCACACACTCCTGCTTGCAATATGTCATACTCACACATTCCTGCTTGCAATATGTTACACCCACACACTCCTGCTTGCAATATGTCATACTCACACATTCCTGCTTGCAAAATGTCCTACCCAAACATGCCTGCTTGCAGTATGTTACACCCAAACATTCCTGCTCACAATATGTCATACCCACACATTCCTGCTGTGATATGTCATACCCACACATTCCTGCTTGTGATATGTTATACCCACACATTCCTGCTTGTGATATGTTATACCCACACATTCCTGCTTGTGATATGTTATACCCACACATTCCTCCTTGCAATATTTTATACCCACACATTCCTGCTTGTGATATGTTATACCCACACATTCCTCCTTGCAATATTTTATACCCACACATTCCTGCTTGCAATATGTTATACCCACACATTCCTCCTTGCAATATGTTATACCCACACATTCCTCCTTGCAATATGTTATACCCACACATTCCTCCTTGCAATATTTTATACCCACACATTCCTGCTTGCCACATGTTATACCCACACGCTCCTGCTCACAATAATGTTACTATATAACACATGTAAATAACAATTTACAATCACTCTCTCTCACAGTAAGGACAAATTAAATTTCACACCCCTCTAATGAAACTCTGTTCAACGTAAAAGTTTTGTAATATTTCCAAACAGCTGAAGATATGACACTATTTACAATATCCAGTGCTTTATTAATATCCTACCTCAAACAGCGGAAATCCACAGGTCACGGGACAGTCTAATATTTAAGGGGATGGTTGATAGGCTGCATGCATTCGTGGGACCTAGGCTGCATTCTCTCATGGGACGTAGGTGGGTTGGGGTTAGGGCCAGTTCTAGATATTTTGGGGGTCGTTAAAAGCATCAGAAAGCTGGGAAACCCAGTCTTACTACCCTCTAAAATGTTGGACTGTCCTGTGATATCATCTGGGGTGGGATATTGATAAAGAACCCAATATCCTTCTCCCCAGCTTCAAACAAAAATCTGAAACAGTGAACTGGAAGAAAATAATGAACATTTTAAAGATAAAAGCCGATGAAAAAAAAATTAAATGTTATTTGAAACAGAACAAATATCTGGCTGTGCTACATATAGATTTGTGTGCCGTCACAGCAATTTTCCACATGTTCCTATCTTATTTGTGCAAGTCACAGTTGGAAATAAAAGCATAGTTTCAGTTTCTATTGCAGTTCATAGATCCACAGTGATTAATGTTGCCTGGATTTTTGAAAAGCTCACAGTTCCTCAGATCTTTGTAGACATCATATGTTTTGACCGTAACCAACTCACAAAGCATTTTAAAACAGGTGCAGACAGACATGACCCATGCAAACTGGCTTCCATCGCTTCAAAGGCCCAGAGTATTTTCTCCAGGGCAAGCAGGAGTGCTGAGAAATGAACAGGCAGACGGATCGGCTGTTCTGCACCAATGGGTGGTGAATTGATGAATGACAAACTAGATGTGATCAAGGTCCTTTGGGAGCATTGGGAGCAAGTTTATAATGCACAGGCACGAACAGAATGGTCTGGAGAGAATGGTACAGCTAGGAGTAACCAGGGGACCTGGTTGACACTGTACACTCAGAGAAAAGGCAAGATGGACACGTAATCAAACTGCTACTGGCACCATCCGAATTGGAACTATTTGCTGGCTGCTGAAGATGAAGACTGAACGCTGGTGGTCATGCTACTGGGGGGGGTCCTCATAGTTTCAGTTTTTTTTAATGCTTATATTCCACGGTTATCTAGTAAGCTCTGTCTAGTGTTCACATTTTTTTAAAGTTTTACCTAGAGTTCACATTTAAAGGTTTTTTCTTATCATCTTCCTCTTTTGTGTGTGGTTAGACATCACCTAAGGTTCACATTCGATTCCTCCACTCCGCTCTATCACTTGCAACTTTATCAATTTCTGAAATGGAGTTCAGCCAGAATTTTTTTGTCTCTCGTAATATTGTTCTCCCTAATATTTCCCTTGGACGTCCCCTTTTTCTATCTCAGACCATCTGTTTTCCATTTCATTGCCTGTTTTGTAATTCTCTGCTCATTTCATCTCAGAATGTGCCAAATATATCTCCACCTTCTCTGTCTGTTTGCAGTCGATGCAGGTATTTGTCCAGATATTTCTCTCATCTCCTTACCCATTTATAATTCAACCCATTTTATGTTCATGATTTTTCTCAAACATTTATTTTCAAATGCATTTATTCTTCTTCTTCATCTTCTTCACATTCACCGGCTGTAAACATCATGGAACACAGGTGTAACCCATATGTGCTCCTTTCTACTTTTAACTCAAGCCTCAGTCTGAAGAATCTCAAAATTTTGACCGGGCAGCGCCGTTAGGCTACTCTTTTCAATTTCCAACTGCCAACAGATATTTTACGTGTGCAAGAATACACACGTGAAAGAATTATGTCACATACCACTGCAGCTTCTGTTAATATGGGCCTAATATTTTACATTTTATTATCTCATACTTTTAATGATTCTTCTGGAGAGATAATATCCAGACAGACTTTCAAACACTTGGTGTCACCAACTGGAAAGAGAGGGCCAACCAGAGAGATGAGTGGAGGCGGGTGATATCTGCAGCAATGAACCTCAAGGACTCGGAATGCTGGAGAAGACCAACCAGAGAGATGAGTGGAGGTGGGTGATATCTGCAGCAGTGAACCTCAAGGGCTCGGAATGCTGAAGAAGAAGAAGATACTTTTAATGATAGATGTTAAAAAAAATGTTTAAAAAAGATAACATATTTTATTAACATATTTTGAGAAAACAGCTGCTACATTATCAAGGCAGAAATATGCTTCACATTTTTATTCTACACAATCATTTTAATAAATTAACTGCAGTTCCAAGTTCGAAGCAAACGAGACCCCCGAAGTTGTTCCATTCATGGACCAGCAAGAACCACACAGAATGCCCTTCACTGTCCACTGTGAAATACAAATTCAACCAGACCGCAGTCTTGGCATGGACCAATAGCACACACATGCATTAAATGCATAAGGCAGCCGTCAGAAGTGGCAACTTATTTTATATGAGTGTACATATGGAAACATCTATGAAATGACCACAATAAAAATACTATGTGTGACTCACAAGTGTAAGGGTATCAAGGCAGATAACATATTTCTCTAATAACAACGTTAATGATTGCTTATTGTTTTCACAGCTCCATATTTGATAATACACTATTTTGCCGGTAGAATAGAGATAAAAACTACTTCTTCTTCTTCTTCATTGTGCTCACCAGCTGTAAACTCTGGCGGAAAGTTCTGGTTGTTTGTCCACTTCTGGACTGCAGCCCTGTTCCAGAACCTGAGTGTTGTGTGTGCATCCGTTTGACAGATCCGACACATTTGGGTGCAGACTTGGTACCTTGCCTCTCAGGCAGATGCACTTCAGCTTTGAAGGAAGCTCCCAATTAGTCGACTCTTACAACATGCTTTTGGGTAGGCAGTGAGTCTATTCTTGTTTTCCTTATAATAGGGCTCCGGAACCCACACGGGGAGAAAGAAAACTGTAATGGAATGCTGACACAGAAGCTCAATAAAAGAAGACAGTAAAAACAGATATTATAATACAAGACTGCTGTAGTCACAGTGGTAAATTCGATCAACAGACTTGTAAAATAGTTTATTTTTGGATTATCAGATAACAATTAACAAATGCAAAACTCGTCAGGTATCTTCTTCTTCTCTTCCACCTTGTACCTCATCGAGGTGTCGGGGTGAGATGTAACATTCGTTGATGAACTCTGTCAAAAACACTATTAAGACTGATGTTCATTTCTGTAAGGCTGTTCCTAATGCCATCATTCCATATTTTCCTAGGTCTTCCACTCGCTCTATACCCGTTGTAACGTTTTAGTGTGGCTGGCTGTGGCAGATAGTACCAGGGCATTCTTGTTAGGTGTCCAAACCACTTCATTTGTTGTTCTTTGATGACCTGTAACACTCTTCAGGTATGAAAAATAAAAAAAAATAAAAAAAGAAACAGATCTGGCTTATCTGTGTGCAGACTCTTGGTTTCTTGCCTCTCAGGCAGACATACTCTGATTTCAAAGGATGCCCCCAACTGGTCAACTCTTATGGCACACTTGTTGGGGAGGCAGTCAGTCTCTACTTGTCTTCCCTAAAATAGGGCCCCAGAACCAAAACGGGGAAAATGCATCAATCAATTTTTAGAAATAAATAAATAAATAATAATTTTACTATTGTTTAAACATCAGTGTACTGATAACTAGCATGTAATAGTTGCTTACATACCAAACAAGCAATGGGGAAGTTAAAGAACAAACAAGATCACATCTGAATTTATTAGCAAACATGTAACGGATATTGATATAAAACAAAAAGCAACAAAGTTTCAATCAACAAATCAATCAGGTGCCTTCTTCACAGTGAAGGTTGGCTGCAATGGATCCCCAACCCTGTCTCTTCTCTTGGTTCTACTCTCTCTCAGACTGCCATTTGTTAATCTCTTGATGTTTTCCTTCTACTTGTATCTTTGTATACCTCCCCTCTTGCCCTCGACCTTTCCCTCCAGTATGGTTTTTAAAAAGTGTTTTTATTTTTTTTAATGTGGCGAAAGTATTTCAATTGTCTCTCTCTCTCTCTCTCTTTCTCTCTCTCTCTCTCATTTTAAATTTCTTTCAGTAATTCACTTTTCCAGAACCCAATGTTTGATTGTTTTTGTTTTCATGAAATACAACCTTTTCTTCTGTACATCCGCATTTAGAGATTTATAAAATAAGTAAGGATCATGTTACTTTATGTGATAAACAAAATAACAGGGTTATGTAACAAATATGACAAAAGGTACAAGATTGTACAACAAACAGCACAGTGGTCTACTTAACGAAACAAGTAATAGAGATTTACACGACAAACAAACAACAAGATGACAGAAAGCAAGCTTCCATTCAATTGGATGCAGATCTGTATCGTTGATCTGAGCTGCCAGTGACCAGGAGATTTGGCCAACACTCCACACTGACACAAAAGGCAAAAAGGACACACAAAGGGGCTTCACATGAAAATCTTAAACACGTGACAGAAATTACAATAACCATGCTCCTGTCTTATAACCTACCAATACTGTTGTTAGGGATGCCAGGAGTGTTAAGCATGTGACATCACAGTGCAGATGGACAGGGTGATGTCATAATGACAGCTTCAAGATCCACCCCACATTCACCAAAGAGAAGCAGCATACTGTTCTCTTTTTCTTTCTTTTTTTTTTAAACCAGAGAAGAGGCAGAACCTATAAAAATGAATCGCCAAATGAAGGCCCATTAGTCAGTGTTTCCTAAACTTGTCTTAGTCAGGGCACCTTTTTACAATTAAAATTTGTCCACGGCGCCCTAGCCTAAGTAAAAGTGACTATTCGTATGTAAGAGATTAAAAAAAATAAATAAAAATAAAACTGGTGTACTTTTTAATATTTTGCGCCCCTTCTGAAGAGGTCATGTCTACCTGGGGCGCCACAGCGCACAGTCTGGAAATCACTGCCCGTTAGTGATACACGCCTGTCAGACCAGCAAGTGTATGAGTTAAGTAGGCAGTTTCAAAACTGGGTGACTTCTGTCACAGACTGTCCAGGACTGGGGTCAGTCACACTACAGTGAAACACTGTTCACACAGCAAAGTGAAGAAAAGTGACATCAATGTGTGTGTGTGTGTGTGTTGTCCATCAAGATAATGATGACCACTCTTTTTCCTGCCGATGCGGGCCCGAAAAGTTCTTGGACAGTGAGGACAGGGAATGAGCGTTGTGCCAGGGAGGGGATCTCCTGCAGTTGCCTTTCTGTCCAGCCTTTTCTTAATCAGTCTTGCTGTTCTGTTTGCTTCACATGTAACCAGGCCCTTGTGTAGAGTTGCACGCCATGCATTTCCGTCTTGAGAGGCAGCCTTCCGAATGGTGTCATCCATTCCAGGATTATTATATGTGTTGTGCTTGGATGAAACAAAAGAGTCTTGAATGTTGAATTAAGAATCAACATCACAGCACTCTGGATACTCCAGTAAGCACTCCGTCCCCACCTTCAGCAGCAAGCGAAGAAAAAAAACATCGCCGGAGCTACGGAGTGCATACTCTATGATTGATACCGTCTTCAGGTGACAAACGGAATTGATGTGAGGAATGGATGTGTGTGAGTGACAGAACTGAGTCAACCCAAGCAGCCTGCAGCAGCGAAAAATGCCTGGCCATGTTGTAAGTGCTTTGATGTGGATACAGGATGATGATTGTTGATGGAGACTGAATGTTTTAATTCAAACTTGAGTCTGCCAGTGAGTGCCTGCAAAGTCTGATTGTGTGTTGGACTTTCTGTCCTGTGAGTAAACATATAGTGCTGTTTGATACTGAGCCAAGGTCTGTGCTGCTGACGTCACCGGGTTGGGCTAACGATGTGTTGAAGCAGCGGTTCTTAAACTGGGTGCACAGGTACCCTAGGGTGTCGTAAACGTATGCCAGGGATCAACGGAAATAATCAACAAAATTCGGCTAACAATTTTGAAATTTTTAAAGAAGACATCTAGACACTTAAAAGTTAAAATGTAAGTTGTCATCCCTCGCCACTGTCGAAAATAGTATATTTCTTGTTTAAGAACCACTGCATTAACGCATTGCTAGCCTGACCCGGTGACATCAGCAGCATGGCTTGTCAGCTTGAGCTGGTCGTGACTAAGCTGAATGCTCTCTAATCATTATAGCAGCTCCCTGTATGGGTTCTGGAAGTACATTGTAGGGACAACAAGGAAATGACCCACTGCAGCCTAAAAAGCATGTCGCAAGTGCTGATTAATCAGAGATGTTTCTTTTGAAGTCGGAGTGCACCTGCCTGAGAGGTAAGAAACCAACAGTCAGATATGTAAAACAGATGTGCACAGAACGCTCAGATTCCAGAACAAGACTAAAGTCAGATGGACGAACACCCAGATCTCTAAAACGGATGTGTACGCAACACACAATTTCTTGAATAAGGCCAAAGTTCAGAGGATACCAAACAACTTGAACTATCTGCTGTTACGGTCAATGAATGCGAAGAAGAAGAAAATTACATGCAGCCTGAAATGACTAATAAACGCCTGTTAGTTTGACTTATGATCCGGCCTGTTTACCACGGAGTCCTGTGTGTTGTTTGTCACTGTTGCTGTATCTACTGGAACAACTGTAGTTCCAGGCCTCCGTAATGTTAGCTGGCCATTCTTAAGAATGCATTACAAGGACGGAAAAAGGAAGAAGGAGCGGGGGGTCTTGTGCCTGAACAATTAGGGCCACATGGCAGTTAAAGTCAGCATGAACCGCGCAGGTCAAGATTTTCACCTCTGCCTTCAACAAACACATTTTTCAATCACCTTAACGGGGATTCAAACCCAGATTTCCAGAAAAAGAGCCAGGTGTTACAATCGTCTAACCAGCTGTATGTTGTGTGTATAAAGATAAACCAATAAAACTACTACAGATGCACACACAAAATTATAGGCAATCTGAAAGAACAGATCAAGCACAATATCACTTGATGGATCAATTTGACCCCGCTGGGATACTAACAAAATGTTTACCATGCCATCCGGAGATTAAAATGATCTCAGTCTGGACGGCACACCAGTAATGCAGATTCCACATACCCTGTTCAACTTCCAAAGAAGCTATAATTAGGGCACTCTATAATGACTATACTAGCCAGGTGCAACTTAGGTTCTATCCCAATATCTCCCCTCAAACAGACAGTCAAATATTTTAGGGGGTGGTAGATAGGCTGCATGCAGTCGTGGGACCTAGGCTGCACTTTCACATAGGACATATTTGGGTTGGGGTTAGGCCCAGTTCTAAATGTTTTGGGAAAGTTAAAAGCATCAAACCCGCTCTTACCACCCTTAAAAATATTGGACTGTCCTGTGACATCATCCTGGGGGGAGGTACTGGAAAAGCACCACAACTTACAGTCCTGAGCGGGTAAGGACAAAAAAAAAACAATATATCGATGATGATGATGATGACCTTTAACCCCACCAGGACATCATATAGAGCGGTAAACACCTGGTGACACAAAGATGAGGATCACCTGGGGACTGGTCCCAGAAACCCTGTTCAACCCACAGGTTGGGTTATATTAGGGCCCCCGGCAACAGCCAGGGTGGGGCTTTACAACAATTTTTTAAAATTATGACTCAGTGTTAGGTCATGAAACAATATATCACTTCACTGTATTCAGTGAAATCAGAATGCTGCAAACAGGTACCAGTTTTAAATTACAAATATTCACAACAACAGAATGCAATAAATATTTTAATTCTTTATCATTTTCAGCCAGTCTCACTCGCTGAGAATATACTGACAACAGAACCATAATTTATGTTACAACAGTAAAAGATGGAATATTATTTCCCATCGATAGCTTTCATGAAACGGAAAATTTAACAGGAATTGAGCTTTTGAGGGGCTGAAGCAGGGTAGATAACACTGGAGGGCAACAATGTGCAGTGGTATGTGTTAGCTGTTTGGTTTGCTTAGCATCGTCTCCCCTGTCTTGGTCATTGTGTTGACGTCTGAAATGATCATTCTGGCAATACGAAGAGCCATTTCTTCTTCCTCCTGAGGGAAAAGAGTTTAAAAAATTAATGAATACGAAATCTTCTTCTTCTTCTTCTGTCGGTTCACCGGCTGTAAACTCCAGTGGAAAGTTCTGGTTGTTTGTCCACTTCTGGACTGCAGTGCTCCTATTCCAGAACTTGAGTGTTGCGTATGCATCCGTTTGACAGATCTGACTCATTTTTATACAGACTGTTGGTTTCTTGCCTCTCAGGCAGATGCACACCGTCTTCGAAGGAAGCTCCCAATTAGTCTACTCTTATGACATGCTTTTGGGGAGGCAGTGGGTCTATTCTTGTTTTCCCTATAATAGGGCCCCGGAACTCACACTGGGATAAATAAGAGATCATATAAAATGTCCATAATTAATTAAAAAGGGTCCTTACTACACACCAGTGGCACATTGGGCATTCAATGCTAGATTCATATGCTTACAGACCAAGTGGTACTCAGTAGGTAATGAGGTTAACAGAGTATGGGCCACCTTTACTTCTCAGATCAATACCCAGTACCTATTTAAAGTTGGGTCGACTGGGAGCCGAGGTCAATTTTGTCACTATGATGTCACCGCGTTCCTTTGCACCATGATGTTTCGTGCTTAACTGCTGAAAGCTTGACACCTCTAACAACTATACTGACAGGTTACAAGATAATGGCTTGGGTATTGTGATTTCTATTACACTTTTAAGGTTTTCATTTGAAGCCATTTTGTATTTTGATACAGTGCACACCAGAGTGGTAGGTCTATAGAAAATATGGGGTTAGCTAGCACTACATGATGAATTCACTAAAGTAATAAAAAAATTTTTTTTTTAATGCAGAACTATTGTTTCAGATGACAAGAAACCAAAACCTTTTCTTTCTGCTTTACTTCCCTGAGTTTTAAATTAAGACACCCCCTGTGCGGGTTCTCGGGGCCCATTGTGTGTGTGGGGGGGGGGGGGGGGAATAACAGACTCAGTGCCCTGTTAACAAGCATGTCGTACAAGCTGACTAATTAGGGGTATTTCCTTAGAAGTCAGAGTGCATCTACCTGAGAGGCGAGGAACCAACAGTCTGCATATAAATAAGCCAGAGGTGTAAAACGGATGTTCATGCAAAACTCAAGTTTTGGACTAAAGACAAACAAGACTAAAGTCCAGAGCTTTCCGCCTAAAGTTTACAGCCGGTGAACGCAAAGAAGAAGAAGAAAGATGCCTATTATAAATATCACCTGTTTTGTTAAATGCACATGGGACTATGAGCAGACAGAAAAAACATTTACTTGCAGCAGAGATGCAATTTTGTAGAATAATGCACAAAACATCATGGAATGGTAGAAAACCAACTGAGGCAGTACTCACTGAGAAAGACAAAAGTCATCAACTGATTACAGAAAACAGATGTAGATAGAGTCTGTATGTTTCAGACAAGACTGATTTCAAGAAAGCAAAGGGTTAAAAAAATAAAATAAAAAAAAAGACAAACACCTTAATTGCTTGGAGGCAGATGTAATCAAGGCTCAGAAAGAACATGTAATAAAGTCAGAAGAGAAACAAGATTATTATAGCTTAGAGTGAATGATGAACCTCGGTGTAGCTAGAGGGTCTGGCCGGCTCACTTCACTCAGAGGAAAGGCAAGACGGGCATTTAACCAGACTACAACCCATACCATTAGTACTGGCACTCTGTGCTGGCTGCTGAAAATGAGGACGGAGCACACACAGGAATGCTCCCAGTGATGTGATGTCATTTCTTGACTCAATTCAATTCATACCTCGATGGCTTTTCCGGACAGATTGGGGCGAGACAAGAACAGACTAGATCTGTGATTCTTATGACTGAAACATGACAGCCTGTGCTTATTGGCATGGCACATGATGAAGATGGTCATGGTTATTGCTATTCTGTGTCTATGTAAAAGCTATTTAATATCATCAATCCATGTTCTCCTGGAGCGGCCTTTTGCTTTCACTTCAGATCTTTTCATGTGTAGCGCCTACATTGATAGTTGTTCTGGCTGCATTCTTACTAAATGACCAAACCATTTGATCTTCTGTTTCTCAATGAATTTACTGCATGGTGTTGTTCCTACAGTCTGTCTGACAACATCATTTCTAACTTTGTCTCGGATGGTTAAGTTTGTGGCTTTTCTCAGGCATTTCATTTCACGGGTGTTAATTTTACATAGGTTAGCCTTTGTTAATGTCCAAGTCTGGCACTGGTAGCACAGTGTTGGTATGAATATGCTGTTTACAATCTGTTTCTTTGCATTCCTACTTTTGTTTGGATGTCTTAATAATGGTGTTAGTTGGTATATAAGTGCATTGTCTCGTTGGCATCTTGTTTCTATTTCCCAATCTTTTCTTCCATCCTCCGAGAACATACTTCCTAGATCTTCAGATTCTGTAACTTGCTTCAGACAAGTACCATTCAACCCGATATGTTGCAGACTAGAAATTCTGCTGAACTGCATTACTTTAGTTTTAATAGCACTTTTTTTTCATAATATATCTTCTGCATGTTAAACTTAGTCTGTTTAAATCTTCTAGAATTCTACTCCCCTCATTGTAGAACAGGCTCTGATCATCTGCAAATAGTAGCTCATTTATTGTTTGTGGATCTAATTCTTCCTCTGGAAAGTAAAGTTCCTTATTTGCTGGAATTTCTGGGTTGACTGCTTAAAACCTGGCTTCTTTTGATATTCTTATCTATGTATACAGTAAATAAGACAGGAGATAGCACTCACCCCTGTATTGATTTTAAACATTTCAGATATGCCTTCTTGTGTTCTCATTGCGCTTTGAGAAGTGTGGTCATGAGTTATCTAGCAATCTGTTCTTGAATCCCATAATCCTAAAAAATTGCCCATAGTCTGTTTCTATCAAAAGCTTCTTCTTGATCTACAAAAACAATATTCATTTACGTCGTCACATTCAATGGTTTTCTCGCAAACTTGTCTTAGTGTAAATAATGCACGTGTGCAACCTCTTCCTTTCCTGAAATCTTCTTCTTCTTCTTCGTTCACCGCTGCGAATTTCGGCAGAAAGTCCCGGTAGTTCGCCCATTTGGACTTTTGGCTTTTACCGGAACCGGAGTTTTACGTGAACATCCTGTTTTACTGGCTTATTTGTTTGCCGATTCCTGCCTCACCGGCAGATGTACTCCGGCTTGGAGGAACCCTGAAACCAAATTGTGATGTACTTAAGTGCTGAGCCACTATGGGTCTAACTCTCTGTTCTAATAATTTCGCACAGATGTTTCCAATGTGGCTAAAGAGTGATATACCTCTGTACGATGCACAGTCTGAGCACAACTAATATTTATACCCACACACACACAACAACAAAAAACTATTTACCTTCTCTTTGTCCTTTCGCCTCTTGAAAAGAATTGGACCTTAAAAGAATACAAGAACAATGGTTAATTAGCCAGATTCAATGCAACTCCAGGCAAATATTGTTGTAAAATAGAAATATTCTGCATTATCTTGTACTCTGAATCTGCTGTCTAACCAGCAGACAGCATGTGGTTTATGTGGACTCAATTTTGGTAGGAAAACAATATACTGAGGAGTCCCCCCCCCCCCTCCCCCCCATAGGAGTTTGTTGAAATCAGAGATGTGTTGAGCCAAAAGGTGCAGATATCACAGCCTTGCTGTTAAAGACAACATAACTTGCCAACCGCCCGCCGAAGGGTGAATGCAGAAGAAAACTAATAAAACACTCCCCGTGTGGGTTCCGGGGGCCAACTGTAGGGAAAACAAGAACAGACCCACTGCCTGCCCACAAGCATGTCGTTAAAGTCAACTAGCTGGGAGCTTTCTTTCAAAGTCCGAGTGCATCTGCCTGAGAGGCAAGGAACCAACAATCTGCATGCAGATAAATCATATGTATAAAATGGATGTGCAGGCAACACTGAGGTTCTGGAACAAAGTCCAGAGGTGGACGAATACCTAGAACTTTCCGCCACAGTTAACACAGAAAGAAGATTAACCTGGGCTTCTAGACTCTCTTCTGAGATGTAAAATCAAATGATTTCAAATTTAAATAAAAACTGGAACTAGTCACATTCACATTATCACAATCATAAACAACAAGTGAATGTTGCTGCAAGAATGCTTTCATCAGCTCATTACATAATTAGTCAATATTATAATTCATCATCATTATCACGTGCTCTGCCCACTGGTGTAGGCATCTTGCTCGTCACACTCGCCAATGGCTGTGATTCTAATGCCGCCCTTCAGAATGATCAAATACTATAGTCTGAAAAGACGGAAGGAAAGGTTATTAAAAAAATAATAATATTAAAACAATAAATTAAAAAAAACTTTTTTTTAAATCCGTCACTTACCTTTCTTCTTCTCTGTCTCTGACCCATGCTCAAACCTGGACACAAACTGGCCCAGTTCATTAACACAGCCCAGACTCAAGTTGCTAGATGGAAGAAAAAATAATATGAACATAATAAACAAAAAAATTACTTAGAAAATATTAGGCAAGACCAATTTATGTTTAATTTATGTAATTTGTATTTATTTTCCTGGAGCAGCATTCAAGTATCTAAAACATAAAGAAACCTTTCCATGCCAGTGACACATGCTGTTTTTGATGTGTTAGGAGTCATTTTCTTCTTCATATCTCCTTTTCATAAACTATTCTAAATGGGTGGTCTAAAGCGTGTGTGAACAGAGTGTCAAGTTGAGGCAAGCATAAACTATTCTAAATGGGTGGTCTAAAGTGTGTGTGAACAGAGTGTCAAGTTGAGGCAAGCATAAACTATTCTAAATGGGTGGTCTAAAGTGTGTGTGAACAGAGTGTCAAGTTGAGGCAAGCATAAACTATTCTAAATGGGTGGTCTAAAGTGTGTGTGTGTGAACAGAGTGTCAAGTTGAGGCAAGCATAAACTATTCTAAATGGGTGGTCTAAAGTGTGTGTGAACAGAGTGTCAAGTTGAGGCAAGCATAAACTATTCTAAATGGGTGGTCTAAAGCGTGTGTGAACAGAGTGTCAAGTTGAGGCAAGCATAAACTATTCTAAATGGGTGGTCTAAAGTGTGTGTGAACAGAGTGTCAAGTTGAGGCAAGCATAAACTATTCTAAATGGGTGGTCTAAAGCGTGTGTGAACAGAGTGTCAAGTTGAGGCAAGCATAAACTATTCTAAATGGGTGGTCTAAAGCGTGTGTGAACAGACTGAGTGTCAAGTTGAGGCAAGCATAAACTTGATGAGGCAAGCATGAATTTTGGGTAGAAGGTCAAAAGTCATGAGAAGCGGACAGTGCGAGAAATGCGTGAGAACAGTCTGGAGCCATGAGAAACTGAGATAGTCGAGTCTTGTTTCGATCTGGTCTTGTTGCAGGCTGAAATACGTGAAATGAATGAAGCCTGAAGTGAGCACATGATTGCTTCAACCTACCAGATCCATGAAAACATATGATGGAGGAATGAAAGGCATTTGTGACTGTGTAGTTTCTGATGGTGCTTTGGGAGTTTGTTGTGTGTGAAGTGCCGGGTGAGATGCAGTGACAGTGTTAATCCTTATGGTTTGATTTAACTCTCTCCCAGAGGGTTTATCATCACAGGCCCAAGAGGTAGTCAAAAGAGACGTAAAATCGGTGCATCATGCGTTCATTGAGCTTCGAGGCGGTAACCTATGAACATATGATGCGTTCCTTGGGACTCAAAAGAGTTAAGTACAAATATGCTTGTGAATACAGCCAGGACCCTAGACAATTTAGCTCTGGCATGTTTCTGATCGAGAGGACATTGTTGCAGAATAAACTCAATCATTATCAGCTGTTTGGTGTTTTCGCAACATGTGCTTCTGGTCAAGTTTGCTGTGTTACAGTATTTGAGAACATGTCAGAGCAGACTGCACAGGATTAGAGCCAAGAGAGTCATTGCAGATGCTAGATTGATATTTTTACAGATCATCAGGCTACGTGAAAAAAACCCAGCCTTCACCAGAGCTTGAGCCCGGGACCTCCAGCACTCAAGGCCGACACCATGCCTCGAGACTACGCAGCTCCCATTTTATATTATCAGTTATGCCCAAAGATTTGTCAGAAAACTGTTCTCAAAAGTGTAATATAATGAATTATGCCCACAGATTTGACACAAAACTGTTCTCAAAAGTGTAATCTTCATATTAACAGACAAAGAAAATACAAGGAAATAACACAAAGGAGTAAATCGTCTTTACTGTAAGAAAAAACACAACTCACTTTGCATCCGGTCTTTTCCACAAGACATCTGGGTTAAACATGTCCATGCTCATGCTGAAGTCACCTTCAATTGTGCTTCCTTTGCGCAGCTTCCTGGTGTCCACAGCCAGCAGCGTGTTGCGTGACACCACACTCTCGGCTCCCGTGCTCTGGCTTCCCACACTATGTTCTGAAGAAGCATCACTTTCTGTAGGATTGGAAGATGTCATAAATTAATACATGGACTTTTGGGAGAATTAACCCATAAAGAGAAATGATTACCCATATCAGAATAAGATGGACGGGAAAAAAAATGGAGTACAGAATGATATGGACAAACTAGAAGGGAAGGAGGGGAGATTACTCTGGTGCCCAAACTGTCTATGCTAAGTTCTGATGAAGCATCACTTTCTATAGGATTGGAAGATGTCATAAATTATTACATGGAATACTGGAAGAATTAACCCATAAAGAGAAATGATTACCCACATCAGAATAAGATGGACGGAAAAAAAATGGAGTATAGAATGATATGGACAAACTAGAAGGGAAGGAGGGGAGATTACTCTAGTTCCCAAACTGTCTATGCTAAGTTCTGATGAAGCATCACTTTCTGTAGGATTGGAAGATGTCATAAATTAATACATGGAATACTGGGAGAATAAACCCATAAAGAGAAATGATTACCCACATCAGAATAAGATGGACGGAAAAAAAAATGGAGTGTAGAATGATATGGACAAACTAGAAGGGAAGGAGGGGAGATTACTCTGGTGCCCTAACTGTCTATGCTAAGTTCTGATGAAGCGTCACTTGCTGTAGGATTGGAAAATGTCAGAAAATATCATGTTTTTCATGTAGCCCAAATTAAGAAATACATTTTCAAAACCTATTCTGCACAAAAAACAACACCCAACTGTAGACTTTATTTTTTTTTTTTAAATATGAGAAAAAATCATTGTGTGCATGGAACAATTTGGTAATTCATGGTCTATTAAACATGGGAGTCATGCTAAAGTAGTGGCTAGACACTTGCCTGAGGGAGGGAGGGGGAAGTGGGGGGGGGGGAACAATAAAATCCTAACCTGCACATTCAGTGGGAACTGCACTAGCACTGTGGCCCTGAAGCCTCAGGTTCAAAGATCCCTCTGAGTACACCACATTAGTGGTGAAATCAGGCAGTAAATGTAATTTTTTTGGTTGGGGTAGTTCCAGCTATAATTACTTCAACTCATTTACTGAAAAATCAAGAGTACAAAGTAATTAAATTAATAAAATAATGAGCAGAAGGAGCAAAGCTAACAATTCAGATAAATGTAACTGCCTCAATATGGCAGCCGTTGCCATGGGGACAATGATTTATTTTACAACTTGAAGTTTAAAAAGTATCAATTTGTATCACTGAAAAAAACCAATATAAAATAATTAGTCAAACATTGCTAATTTAGAAAAAACCCACACAAAAAACAAATTGTATTTATGTAAGCTGTATCCCACCAGGACATCACACAAAGGGATACACACCCGCTGACACAAAGTGCCAATATGCGGATGAGGATCACCCCCGAAGAGGTCCCGGAAACCCTGTTCAGCCGATAGGCCATATTTATAGTCCGGCTATATTTAGGGCCCCCGGCAAAAGCCAGGGTGGAGCTTCAAATAACGATAAAACTACAACCCTCACAGGGACGGTTACTAGTGTTTGGTATCATGACCGCTTAAAACAGAACAGACTCACCAGCTCTTCTGTGTCCCTTCAGGAAATGCTTGCTGGGCATGTCTTCAGAAATCTGTACTGTGCTGAGCAGATCCGACAAGTATCTGTAGTAAATGTGTCCCTGGAGGTAACCAGCAAAGTAAACCTAGCAGAAGAGATGTGAAAATCTGTACTGTGCTGAGCAGATCCGACAAGTATCTGTAGTAAATGTGTCCCTGGAGGTAACCAGTAAAATGAACCTAGCAGAAGAGATGTGAAAATCTGTACTGTGCTGAGCAGATCCGACAAGTATCTGTAGTAAATGTGTCCCTGGAGGTAACCAGTAAAATGAACCTAGCAGAAGAGATGTGAAAATCTGTACTGTGCTGAGCAGATCTGACAAGTATCTGTAGTAAATGTGTCCCTGGAGGTAACCAGTAAAATGAACCTAGCAGAAGAGATGTGGAAATCTATACTGTGCTGAGCAGATCTGACAAGTATCTGTAGTAAATGTGTCCCTGGAGGTAACCAGCAAAGTAAACCTAGCAAAAGAGATGTGAAAATCTGTACTGTGCTGAGCAGATCCGACAAGTATCTGTAGTAAATGTGTCCCTGGAGGTAACCAGCAAAGTAAACCTAGCAAAAGAGATGTGAAAATCTGTACTGTGCTGAGCAGATCCGACAAGTATCTGTAGTAAATGTGTCCCTAAATGTAACCAGTAAAATGAACCTAGCAGAAGAGATGTGGAAATCTATACTGTGCTGAGCAGATCCGACAAGTATCTGTAGTAAATGTGTCCCTGGAGGTAACCAGCAAAGTAAACCTAGCAAAAGAGATGTGAAAATCTGTACTGTGCTGAGCAGATCCGACAAGTATCTGTAGTAAATGTGTCCCTAAATGTAACCAGTAAATGAACTAGCAGAAGAGATTGTGGAAATCTATACTGTCTGAGCAGATCCGACAAGTATCTGTAGTAAATGTGTCCCTGGGAGGTATCCAGCAAAGTAAACCTAGCAAAAGAGATGTGAAAATCTGTACTGTGCTGAGCAGATCCGACAAGTATCTGTAGTAAATGTGTCCCTAAATGTAACCAGTAAAATGAACCTAGCAGAAGAGATGTGGAAATCTATACTGTGCTGAGCAGATCTGACAAGTATCTGTAGTAAATGTGTCCCTGGAGGTAACCAGCAAAGTAAACCTAGCAAAAGAGATGTGAAAATCTGTACTGTGCTGAGCAGATCCGACAAGTATCTGTAGTAAATGTGTCCCTAAATGTAACCAGTAAAATGAACCTAGCAGAAGAGATGTGGAAATCTATACTGTGCTGAGCAGATCTGACAAGTATCTGTAGTAAATGTGTCCCTGGAGGTAACCAGCAAAGTAAACCTAGCAGAAGAGATGTGGAAACCACTGCTAGAAATATGTCTGACAATAGAACAGAGCAAACACAGTGGTACCTCAGTAGTTACAGTCATAATTCATTCCAGATCAGTGGACATATACCAAAAAAGGATGTATGCCAAATGAATTTTTCATATAAGAAATAAAGGCAGAATGATTAATCCATTCTAATTAACACAATTCTATTATTACTGGTCTATTATATACTGATAAGGTTGTACAAAATAATTTAAATACTGCTTAATACTAAAATAGATAAAAACAAAAGGCAGAAGAGTCAAGTACCTACTAGGATGGTGCTGAGAAGGAAGGAGGAAAGGAAGGAAAAGGTGGGGGGAAAAGGGGGGGGGGGTTACTGTCAAGAAGGAAAATCACCTTTTAATAAAACTTCTGGAATTTAAAATTCTGGTGTTTTTATCATTTGGGGGGGGGGGGGGGGGGGGGGGGGGGAATCTCTTTTCCCTACTTGGACCTGGCTAGGGTTCACCAGGTGTGACTTTTACTGTCCAAAGAACTTCACTTCTGCTTTCTCCTCTGGAAGTTTTGGAAAGGTGACATTTGTCATTCCAGACAATGCTTATCTGGTTTTTTTTGGATTGGTACTTGCAAACTTTCTAACAACTATTCATGTGTCAAAAAGGTTAGCAGCCCCTGGCTGTTGTGTGGTTTACCTAGGCAAATTTACGTCCAGTAGTTTGCTGTTGCTTTCTGGATGGTCAGCTTCTTCATATCAACTGTCGAAACCAACGAAGGCACATGGCCGCAGCTGGGATCGAACCCGGCACCAAGGAATTACAAAACATTCGCATCAACTTAGCCACAGAGCCAACTCATGTATTTCCTTAATTAATGAGAGCAGTAAACAAGAGTAGTGTGTGGTGTCGTGGCTCATTTTGACCCACACAAGTTCCAGCATGCAAATCATATTCCAAGGTTTATACACCACGCAACATTTTGCGCATCAAAAGAAGAAGTATACAAAAGGGAATGTAAATTGAGGTGCTACAGTATTAATAAATTTAGCTCATTCAGTCAGAATTAAATAAGAAAAAAATGATAATAACTGTTGTCCAGTAAGCCCTTTCTGTGTGGTTTCGCAGAGACAGCACACAATTTTATTGTGAACAAAAGATACATCAGAAGAAACAGAAGCCGTGGATCAGCAATCGTAATAGAAAAAAGGGATTGAAAATAAGAACATAACAGAGAACAGGATGGGAAGAGAAGAAAAGTAATGGATGAAGAAAAAGAGAAAAGAATCAGCAAAGAGAACAGAAATTAGACTCAAATCAACTTAACCAGATTTTCATTGCATACCTTGTCTAAAATCTTGAGCACTATGTTTTTGGCCTTGGTAAAACAGTCAGGCAATGGACCTCCTTCTCGACAGATATTGCCCTCAACTTCAAATCGTAACTTGTCATCAAAACCAATTGGGTTCGTGGCTTGTAAAGAAAAGTACCTGAAAACGAGATGCAATTAAAATACAGTAAAACCTCAACACAAACTCCAAGGAACCAAACAATCCGGTGTTCATGTTAAAAAAAAAATGTGTGCTGAGCTAACTGGGGACTAACAGATGTATAACTAAGCCTTCTTCTTAAGCGAGTTCATGTTAGCTAGGTTTCACTGTATGATAAAATAGTTGGATTTCATGTTTTCCAGTGTGAACTTGGATGATTACAGCAATCACTCATCACAGATTATCTCGCCAACACTGGGGTTGCTATGGCTGGTCCAGTACTGGACAGAAGCGTTGTTATCAATGTCATGTGCAGCACTTACCACCATGATGAGCACGCCAAGGGGCATGACTCAATATCCCTGTCTAGGCTGATGGACATGGAGGTGCAGCCTGGAGCTGCAAAAAATGAACATTTCACTGGGACAAGAAGTTTCAGTAATCAACACAGAACAGGGGTCATCAGCTGTTTTACACTTGTGGAGCTTTTGCGGAGGAGATCGGAGCATCTATGGATCTGTCAGGAGTGCTGTGATGATAATCCTTACTAATCCTTATCACTTATCACAAATACAGTAGAACCTCGATAATCTGGCTCATGATTATCCGGACTCCATACTATCCGACCTAGTATTCTTGGTAATGAAATGTCAGCGTCTGTGGCTTAGGCGTTGCAAACATGCTTCGTAAGGCAGGGTTCGATCCCAGCTGCCGGCCTTGCGCCTTGCACTGGTTTCAACAGTGGTATCGAAAAGGCGACTGTCCTGAAAGCAATGGCAAACCACTAGATGTGAATTTGTCTAGAAAAACCACAACAGCCAAAAAATACTAGGGTTGGGTTGGTTCTGCAACGTCCTGTAAAGGATACGCAACTAACTTGCAAGTAATGAAATAAGGAATAATTTACTTTGCCAGTCGCTGCAAGTGTGTGTCAGGTGATCTTATTTTTCTTGCAATTAGGACAGACATTATACAGGTTTTCTTAAAATATGAAGGTTTTTAATAGCTGGACTTCTTTTTATCCGTTATAAACGTTTAAATGTACAGCTTGCTTGCTTGCTTGTTGTACCCCACCAGGACATCACACAAGCGATAAACACCATGCCAATGAGGATCACCTATGGAAAGGTCCCAGAAACCTTTTTCATCCATTATGGCCACATTCATGGTCGGCTATATTCAGGGCCCACAGCAAAAGCCAGGGTGGGGGCTTGGAATAATGAAAAATAGCATCTTACATGGGGATGACAGTACAGTACAATAAATAAGAAACATTCATAAAGTAGGGGCCTGCACTAAGAGGTCACACAATCTGAGTAAGCGTAGGTTTTTGTATTCTTCTTTTTCAGGCTCACCAGCTGTAAACTCTGACGGAAAGTTCTGGTTGTTCATCAACTTCTGGACCATAATCCTTTTCCAGAACCAGAGTGCCGTATGCATATCTATTTCACAGACCTGACTTATCTGTAAATCAGAAAAAGGCACGAGAAGACACCACCCCAATATGCTGCAGCCACCGGAAATTTATGGAAAAAGATAGATAAAAGAAAACAATGTTCTGTGTTGGTTACTGAAACTTCTTGTCCTATTTAGTGAAATGTTCATTTCTTGCAGCTCCAGGCTGCACCCTCCATGTCCATCAGCCCCAATATGCTGCAGCCACCGGAAATTTACGCAAAAAGATATAAAAGAAAACAATAGAAAAAGATTTCTGACAGCCTTCTGTCATGGCATGAAAGGGTATTTTTTACAGAAAACTGTATACACACTTGATCTTCTTCTTCATGTTCACCAGTGGTAAACTCCAAAGTTCTGGCTGTTCGCCCACCTCTGGACTTTTGTCTTGTTCCAGAACCTGAGTGTTGTATGCACATCTGTTTGACCGATCTGGCTTATCTGTATGCGGACAACTGATTCCTTACCTCTCTGGCAGATGTGTGCCGACTTTAAAGGAAGCACTCAATCAATCGGTTCTTATGATAAAGTGACCACACAGACACATATCAGTAGACATAGCTTTTAAAGGTTATAATGACAATGCTGGAATTTGAACCTGTCATGGGTTAATGTGGGTTAAGAGAACCCATTTTGGGTTGGGGGGGAAGGCGCACAGTTGCAAAAGTCCACTAATTACTGGTGTATCCTCCAAAGTCAGAGTGCATCTGCTTGAAAAGCAAGAAACTGACAGTCTGCATGCAGATGTAAAACAGATGTGTATGCAAAACACAAGTTCTGGAATAAGACCAAAGTTCAGAAGTGGACAAACCAGCAAAACTATTCTGCCACAGTTTACAGCAGGTGAACATAAAGAAGAAGAAAAAGAAGGAGGAGGAGGAGGAGGAGAAGAGCCCAACAAAGGGTAGGCAGATCTCATCAGTGTAATCAGCAGGTAATTTTTGTTGGAATACTGGGCAGCGTATAAGAAACCTGGGTAAAACTAACGTTGGTCTCCCCAGATCCCGCCCATATTCACACTAGCTCACTGCTCATTGGTAGATCTTGAGCCACGTGACCTTGGCATCAAGTTACGGGGGTTTTCCTCAATGCCGATGATATCGCGTGTTGCATATTTCAGCTCGCCAGCGCTTTTAACACTCCAAAAACATGGACAAACTGGGTCCAACACAACCCCACTAGAGACTGCTGCAACTTATGTCACAGGCATTCTCTTTCTCAGAAAAAAACCATAAATGAAAGACAACCCAGAAAGCAAACAACAAAGTGGCACACCCATAACCTGCAGGAAAGTAGACCAGCCCAACAAACTTATGAATGAAACGTGACCTACTTTGGGGGAGACTAACTTAAACCTAACCGAAACCTGACGTCCCACACTGTGCCCACTGCCTCAGAGAATACTAGGCCTATGGCTAGTGCTGTCACTACTGTATGTACTAATTCTTGGGGTGGTGTAGACAGCGGGTCATGAGCCTGAGGATTTAGGGCCGTATGGCTAGTGCTGTCACTAATGTACTACTAATTCTTGGGGTGGTGTAGACAGCGGGTCATGAGCCTGAGGATTTAGGGCCGTATGGCTAGTGCTGTCACTACTGTGTGTACTAATTCTGGGGTGGTGTAGACAGCGGGTCATGAGCCTGAGGATTTAGGGCCGTATGGCTAGTGCTGTCACTACTGTATGTACTAATTCTTGGGGTGGTGTAGACAGCGGGTCATGAGCCTGAGGATTTAGGGCCGTATGGCTAGTGCTGTCACTACTGTATGTACTAATTCTTGGGGTGGTGTAGACAGCGGGTCATGAGCCTGAGGATTTAGGGCCGTATGGCTAGTGCTGTCACTACTGTATGTACTAATTCTTGGGGTGGTGTAGACAGCGGGTCATGAGCCTGAGGATTTAGGGCCGTATGGCTAGTGATGTCACTAATGTATGTACTAATTCTTGGGGTGGTGTAGACAGCGGGTCATGAGCCTGAGGATTTAGGGCCGTATGACTAGTGCTGTCACTACGGACTGTACAGGTTAGGATGTTTAATTTTGCCACCGACTGAAAATCCCCATCACCTTACCTGGGGTCGAACCCCGGTCGCCCGCACGAGGGCCCAAGGTTGTTACCGCTCGGCCAGCCACTACTCAAATATAGCATTATCACCCGGAAAGACAGAAAGGTGCCAACAATAAGCGGGTCATGTTTGCTCACCGATCGTATATAACCATCGCATCGTTCTGTGCCTGTTCTGGATCATAGCAGCCAGTGGTTGAGGTCAACTGCTGCTGGAAGTTATCTGCTGCCAACCACATCTGCATCAAGTCACTGGCACCTTCTTGCTCCATGTACTGAACCAGTCACAGATTTCACAGATGTCAGAACAGGTTCTAAATGTAAATATTCTTAACTATGCATGGCACAGAACTGATTGCCCACATCATCTTTTTGGTGACAAACTAAACACAAATGTTTACAACAATGGCCCTGAAATCTCATGCTATAATTGTGAAAGACTTCTTAACATGGGCAGGTCTTGCTAGTCACACTCCCCATCGCCATGGGCTGTGAGACCCATGCCTCCTCATAGTGCAGTATAACACTTGTTTCAAAAGACGAAAAGGTATCAGTCAATCACATTCTTTGATCATGTGATCAGAAAGAGAAAACGGGAGTACATCGTGACAGTATGAAAGTCGGAGGAGGAGGAGAGGCAGAGGGAGACCAAGAGAAAAAATGCTGGACTGACATCATGGGATGGAAGATCATCTGTATCAGAGTTGACTGAAAATTCACACGAGACAGAGGGTTATTTATGGATAGACATGACTACCAACGCCAGACGGCATGGAGTTTGAGATGAAGAATACATGGCCTCTTTTCATGCTTGGACCTTTTTTTTCCCCCGCCCTCATACATGCCACTAATATTTCCACTACTGCGAGCATTTTAAATGCCTCTGCACATAACTGGATCCAGGAGTCACTGGCACAATGACTAGCTAGTCACCTTTTGCAAAGGATTTCTAGCTTCTCTCACTGCAAAAGTGTGCCATTTGCCTAATAAGTAATAATCATGGAACAGTGAGTTCCGAAAAATTTAAAGGTCTTATGCTACTACCGCTTCGTGAACGTTTACTTTTCAATGAGGCGAAATTTATGCACAAAATATTATCCAAAAAAGCTCCATGTTACTTATGGCCGTTGTTTAAATATAATGGAAGGCACAGTAAACGCCTAAACATATTACACATCCCTAAACCTAGGATAGACCTATAGAAATCAAGTTTAGCGTACGCAGCTCAGCTATGGAACTGTCTTCCACAAGAGATCAAAAATACCACTAGTCCCTATAGGTACAACCGAAAACTGTTTGAATATTATTTAAGCACAGATTACATGCCCCCAAAGAGGACAAAAAGACAAATATTTTTGAAATAGCGCCATTTTCCATAGATTTATAACAACCAATACGGTTTATTGTAGTTAGAAATGTAGGAATAGAGGGAGACCTCGAAGGGCAGAATGTTAGACGGGCCTGTGTGCCCAATTATTAACCCTTTAAAAATAAAGATTGTTCGTTCGTTCGTTCAATGGCAGTGCTCCTTGCTATTTCAGACCCGTCCTTACTTCTGAGGTGGAGCCCATACACTGATGCAACTGTTTATCTTTATCTTTATTTCTTAGGGCTTTTTTTCTTTTTTGTGCCAGTTGTGCATCATGTTGATTGTTGAATTGAGAATCATTATCACAGCACTTAGGACCCTCCCATAAATGCTCTGTCATCATCTTCAGCAGTAAGCCAAAAGTTCCAGTTCCGATGGTACCCATAACTGTCTGACTGTATCTCCATCTCACCCTTCCGGTCAGAGCTGAGTCTCGGCCAAATCCCCTGGTAACTCCCAGCAGTGTCATTCTCCTTAGACACTCATGATCTATCTGTGCTTCCTCACTGTTCACTCGCCCCCAAAGGGCCCTCACAACATCTAGCTTGTCATACATCAGTTCACCACTCAGAGGTGCAGAACCGGCCAGTCTATCTGCCTACTCTTTTCCCAACACACCTGCATTTGCAAATCAGGTAAATGAGGCTACTCATTTTCTAACAGCCCAACCAACCCGTCAAAATCATGATGACCACCTTTACTTCCCAGGACATACCTGGCACCCATGTTAAGCTAGGTCAATATGGAAGCCAAGGCCAATTCAGAGAAGAAAAAAAATCCAACTTGATGGGGATTCAAATCAAGACTTTCCTGGTGTTGAGTAAATCAATATAAACATAATAACCTACACAGCAGCCAAGATAAGTTAACTCAGCAGCAAAAACACAACTCTGCGTGTGTTTCCAGGAGCCCACACTGGGGTCTGAAGAAAAAATATAGACCCGCTGTCCCCGCGACAAGAGTGTTGCAAAAGACAGCTACTGTTTTCTTCAAAGCAGGAGTGTATCTGCCTGAGAGGTGAGGAACCAACAGTCTGCATATAAATATGTGATATCTGTAAAATAGGTGTGCATGCAAAATTCAAATACTGGAATAAGACCAAAGACCAGAAATGAATGAACACCAGAACTTTCATCAAGTTCAGAACCAGTAACAAAAAACAACAACTGCAACAAGAACGGGAACATACCTCCATGAAGTAACAGAGAGCATTTTCATTAAAGAGAATATCTGCCAGATAAACTTTCTCTGTGGTGAGCACATTAACTTGATGTCGACAGTGAAACTCACTGTCTCTGAAAGACTGAAAGTACCTAGGAAAAAAAAATGACAATAACAAGAACAATGAATCTTCTTTATCTATTCCTTCAGATACATTAGGAAGGTATGGAGAGAGATGTAAGGGTGTCCTGCGTTTCCTTTCTACTTCCTCTTCTTGTTCTTCACCAGCTTGTAAAAGACAGAAAGTGCTGGCACTTGTCCTTCCTTTTCCTCCCAAGAAAATGCACTCCAACTTCAAAGAAACCTCAATTCATCTAGGCGGGCGAGGCGGCCTGTTGTATGAGAAATTTTATTCTAGCGTATAAAGAGTTAATAAGGCAAGGGCTGCATGAAGCATGGGCACACGCCTGCATTTTATACTGTGTTGACGGGTTCTGAATCTAAACATCTGGGGTCACTGGAAGTGAGTGAAGCATGAGGCACTGGAGAAACATGATTTGCTTGAAGTTCATGAGAAACTTGAGCTCATCATGGATATTGTGGGATCCGTGTGTGTCAACTGCATAAATGGGTTGTGAACACCGACTGTTGGCGAGAAGGTGAGATCCACGCAGAACTGTCTGCAGGTCTGGAAAAGTCCTGAAGTAGTCTGAGTCAGTCAGTTGGCCATCGGTCAAAGTGTGTGGAGTGCGCTCGAATGGTTCAAGTCCTATGGATGCATGGACTTGTGTGTGACAGTTTTATTCTTTGGAGCTCGAGTGAACTGTCCGGATGGTTGTGGTGGATCATGAGATGAACTTTGGAATTCTGTCAGTTTTTGGGAACAAGTATCTAGGTTGAATGTGAAGTGACGTGGATAGGGCTTGACCAGTAGGAGCCCTGGTGCACTATATACATTTTTCAGAACATCTGAACCCCTAATGTAAACTTATTTATAACTCTTTTGTCAAATTCTGAATTAAGAATCGATACCATAGCACTCAGGACACTCTTGTAAATGTCTCATCATCATTTTCAGCAGCTAGCGCAGAGTTCCAATTCACTAACAGATTAATTGTAAATATATATATATATATATATAAATAGGTATCGCCTTTTCCTTGAGTGTTAAACATTGACCAGATCCCCTGGTCACTGCTCGCAATACCATTCCCCTCAGACGGTGAGATCTGTTTGTGTCTCCTCATTGTTCCCTCACTCCCAAAGGGCCCTTACAACATCTAGCTTGTCATGGATCAATTCAGCACCAAACTGTGCAGAACCAGCCAGTCTATCTACTTATTTGTTTCCCAACTATGAGCATGATTTGGAGAAAATATCCAAAGGATGCTAACTGTCCAGGACCTCTGTAGAGATTCTTGCATGCAGCATACTTGTCCCCACCTTCCTCAGCATACTTGTCCCCACCTTCCTCAGCATACTTGTCCCCACCTTCCTCAGCATACTTGTCCCCATCTTTCTCAGCATACTTGTCCCCACCTTCCTCAGCATACTTGTCCCCACCTTCCTCAGCATACTTGTCCCCATCTTTCTCAGCATATTTGTCTCCACCTTCCTCAGCATACTTGTCCCCACCTTCCTCAGCATACTTGTCCCAACCTTCCTCAGCATACTTGTCCCCACCTTTCTCAGCATACTTGTCTCCACCTTTCTCAGCATACTTGTCCCCACCTTCCTCAGCATACTTGTCCCCACCTTCCTCAGCATACTTGTCCCCACCTTCCTCAGCATACTTGTCCCCACCTTCCTCAGCATACTTGTCCCCACCTTTCTCAGTATACTTGTCTCCATCTTTCTCATCATACTTGTCTCTACCTTTCTCATCATACTTGTCTCCACCTTTCTCAGCATACTTGTCTCCACCTTTTTCAGCATACTTGTCTCCACCTTCCTCAGCATACTTGTCCCCACCTTCCTCAGCATACTTGTCCCCACCTTCCTCAGCATACTTGTCCCCACCTTCCTCAGCATACTTGTCTCCACCTTTCTCAGCATACTTGTCCCCACCTTCCTCAGCATACTTGTCCCCACCTTTCTCAGCATACATGTCTCCATCTTTCTCATCATACTTGTCTCCACCTTTCTCATCATACTTGTCTCTACCTTTCTCATCAGACTTGTCTCCACCTTTCTCATCAGACTTGTCTCCACCTTTCTCAGCATACTTGTCTTTACCTTTCTCATCAGACTTGTCTCCACCTTTCTCATCAGACGTGTCTCCACCTTTCTCAGCATACTTGTCCCCACCTTCCTCAGCATACTTGTCTCCACCTTTCTCAGCATACTTGTCCCCACCTTCCTCAGCATACTTGTCCCCACCTTTCTCAGCATACTTGTCTCCATCTTTCTCATCATACTTGTCTCTACCTTTCTCATCATACTTGTCTCCACCTTTTTCAGCATACTTGTCTCCACCTTTCTCAGCATACTTGTCTCTACCTTTCTCATCATACTTGTCTCCACCTTTCTCATCAGACTTGTCTCCACCTTTCTCAGCATACTTGTCTCCACCTTTCTCATCATACTTGTCTCCACCTTTCTCAGCATACTTGTCCCCACCTTTCTCAGCATACTTGTCCCCACCTTTCTCAGCATACTTGTCTCCATCTTTCTCATCATACTTGTCTCTACCTTTCTCATCATACTTGTCTCCACCTTTTTCAGTATACTTGTCTCCACCTTTCTCAGCATACTTGTCTCTACCTTTCTCATCATACTTGTCTCCACCTTTCTCATCAGACTTGTCTCCACCTTTCTCAGCATACTTGTCTCCACCTTTCTCATCATACTTGTCTCCACCTTTCTCATCAGACTTGTCTCCACCTTTCTCAGCATACTTGTCTCCACCTTTCTCAGCATACTTGTCTCCACCTTTCTCATCATACTTGTCTCCACCTTTCTCAGCATACTTGTCCCCACCTTCCTCAGCATACTTGTCTCCATCTTTCTCATCATGCTCTGTGGGTCATTTACAATTACAACATGTGCATACAGCTGGTTTTCAAGCCCCAATATTCTATTGTCACAATCATACAAGAGATGCCTCTGAAAAAATTTGCTTCAAGCAGTGTCCACAACTGCATCTGATCCTGAACTTCATATCAGAGCAATCCTCTAAACCACACAGACCCCATTCCCCTAAACTTGTCATCAACATTGAACAGCAATTCTTGTGACAGACTTCTGGTTTTGGCAACTCTGGTGACTGCCTTGTGCATTTAATGTTGTTAAGAGCTGTCCGATTTTGCTTTTACTGCTGTCTAACTATTCACATGAACCAGTGTGTGGGCATTTTTTTCCTCCCAGTGGCACAGGAAACGAGCACTTAAGGGGTGACCTGTATGCTGTGAGGTCGGAACTATAAACGATAACAGGCATAACTCTAAATTTATATACCGAATAAGATAACAAAACTACAATCAAACAAGTACGAGAATTCAAATATTTAGGTAGCAGATTTACAGAGGATGGCAGACTTGATAGAGATAGAAGCCAGAGTACAGAAGGCAAATGCTGTTACCTACCAGTCAACCCCACTGCTTAGATACCCAAATGTCTTCCTTCAACCAGAACAGCAAATGATTAATAGCATCTTTATCCCTACTTTATGTTATCAGTGCCAAACATGGACAATGAACAGGGCACTAGAACAGAAAATAACTACATATGAAATGTGCTGTCTCCACAAGGTCACTTCAACACAAGAGGAGTCAGGGTTACGAATACCAGCATAAGAGAGAAAGTCGGAATAAGACCATGTCTAAACTATATTGTCATACAAAAAATAAAATGGTTCAGCCATCTAGTGAGACTGCAGCCGCACTAAACTGCATATGCGACTTTTTACAGCAGTTAATCTCAGAGGAAGGTGAGAGGAAGACCAAGAAAGAGAGGATTAAATGGCACAGCTGAAACCTACAAAATGTTAAGCAAAGCTATTATCCAAGCCACCTGAGAAGTATAAGACAAATACAGAAAACCACGACACTGGGCTTCAACCTGATATTAGTGAGACAGCAAAAGACAGAAAGAACACATAAACAGCTGTTTAGCAATAAGTATTAACAGATGAAATAATATTAATGACAAATCACTTTTGTTTTTAAAAAAAAAAGACCTTACTCAACGTCCAATCGGTTTAATGCAAATCTCTGGCAACCAAGAAAGCATTCTGGGTCAACTTCCCCGTTCTCTTTGCAGATCTTACCTGTGAATTAAAGCAATATACAGAAATGCCATGAAAGTAGATTGGCTTGTCTTATTTATATTTCAACTGGTTGGACAGTCAATTAGCTGGACAGTGAAATGGTTAGTTTTGTCAAGGACTGACTGCAAATTCTCTGAAAAACTAACTTTTAACACTCAACACTTTCAGCTTGCAAATGTTTAAAAAACAAAAATTGGTCATGAACATTTGAGAATTCCCAGGAAAAGGAAGAAAACTTCTGTAGAACTCACAAGTCTGTTTTCTAAATAACTAATTCATAAAATGTGTCTGTGGCATTTATATTCGAAAGATTGCCATGCTGGGAATCAAATCTAACACACACCAGTTATAACAGCACCTCGGCGCATGAACAAGTGTACTAAGATGCATCACCCCCTAGGCCCCCCTAAAAAGACTTATTTATTAACCATAGTCATGTCTACTGTACACCTTAAACCCATGAATTGAAAAACAGAGAGAATTCACCTCTAAACAATTTACCAGAACCATAATTCATTCATTCAGTAGCATGTCCCTCGCGGAACCTCGCTGCCATAACAACCCTCCGGAAAACCTTCCTATCATGAGCAAGATGTCCTGCTGTGTCTAAAATACAAAAACCCATTAATGAATAAAACTAACTGGTCAGGGTCCACTGTGTTGCACATAATACACAGAAATAAACAGATGGCCACAGAATTAGAAATATGAGAATCTGCCTCAAGCCATTAAAATGTAATCTGATATCCCATCTATGCTTGGTCAAGATTAATTTGAGTAGCCTACCTTGCTATTTGGGGAGTCACCATGGCGGAGCAGCTAGACGCTCACCTGCGGATCGGAAGGTCGGGGTTCACTCCCTGGTGGAGCCACATTATTTTAAAAATGACCTTGGCTCCCAGGTTGACCCAGCCTTGAGTCGGTAACGGGTGCAGTCCCAGGAAGTAAAGGCGGCCAGCGTGATGCTGACCACATCACCCATCTTGTGCCGATTGGTCTATAAAATATAGGTCTAGCCCTATTTGCCCTATACGCCTAAAGGCTTGGAAAAGGGTCCTTTACCTTTTACCGTGCTATCTGAATAGTCTGAGATGAATTATGTCAGTATTCCATAGTCATGGATGGGTTCAAGGTTCAAGATGTATGATAGACATGTTTGATGATGACATCTTTCTTTTTTTTAGGTCATGCATATTAGTGCACATGTTCCTGCAGACAGGCCCTGCCGTCATTTGGAGGTTAGAGGTGACAGATTCGATTCAAAGCAAGATAACTATTGCTTTGGATTTTTAATGTGTCTAATGTCCCCTTCTATATTTCTACCTCGTTTTATGACCTCAATGATTCCCCAACTGTTTATTTCTGAAAATGAAGAAAACATTAGTTCATACAGCAGTAACACAAGAACTCACTGATAACGTCAGATCTGAGCATGTCGTCTACTCCAATAGGCTGTGGGGCATCCTTAGCAATGTATGTTGAGAATATAGTTACTGCATCTCGCTCAATACCTGTAAAAGAACACTACAATGTGTAGTATAAACACAGAAATCATGAACTCTCTTCTGCAACAACTTGGTGGTAAACTGATGTATGACAAGCTAGATGATGCAAGGCCCTTTAAGAGATAGTGGACACAAATAACTCATTACGGTCTGATGAGAATGGAGCTGCAGGGAGTTACCAGGTAATCTGGCTGATGCTCAACACTCAAGGGAAAGGGCGAAACACAGGTACAATCAGTTACTGGTACCATTGGAATTGGAACTAAAAGATAAAGAGGAGGAGAAAAAAAAGAAAAAAACTTAAAGTAGAAGAAGGAGAAGGAGATGGAAGAGGAGTTGATCAAGGAGGAGATAGTGGTAGAAAAGGATAAGAAATAAGAATGACTGGAAGAACCACCACAATATACAACAGAAACAAAGTATACAAATTATTTAAATTTTCTACAACTGCCAATCAATACTCATGAATAAATTTATCTTGCTGTTTTAATGGCTTCAGGAGCTCCCTAAAATTTGTTATTTCTATTATTCTTTAATGCAGCAGTTCTCAACCTGCAGGTCGCAATCTTTTTGGGGGGTCAAATGACCCTTTCACAGGGGTCGCATAAGACCATCTAAAAACACATATTCACTGAAGTTATGAAGTAGCAATAAGTTTTTTAAATATCACCTCTGCTTGAGTGATACCTATTTTTTCTTCTTTGAGTTGATCCTGTTCAACCTGTATTTGAAAGGTTATAATTAGGGTGTTTGATGCTGTGTCTGTCTGAAAGTTGTGCTTGGTTTGGCTCATCTTCCAACTTGTGTTTTCTTCTACCGATGTCAGGCTAGGTTCTCTGGTGTCTGCTTTTCTTTCGTCTGCTTTCTTTGATGCCTCCCTGATAAGGGCTTAGTCCTGCTGAGGGCTTCGCCACCATCTTCTATAGCGTCTTGTCCTCTGGCTTGTTTCCCATGTGCTGGTTGGCAGGCGGTGTTTTGGGTCTGGCTGTGCTGCCTTTCTCGGGGCTGCTGTAGCATGAGGTAGGCATCCTTGATCTGCTTGGACTTCTCTCCTTGTCGATATCGTCTACCTCTAACTCTAAGTCATCAATTGCTTTCTGGATTTTCTCCCATTTTTTGCCTAGGGCTTGTTGCTAGTCGTCAATTTTCTTCATCATAGCGTTGCACTCTCTGCAAATTCTCTCAAGCTTTTCTGTGTCTCTCTAGATCAAGGCCTGCAGCTCTTTTTAAAGTTCAGCAATCTTCTTATCTATATCATCAGTGGAGGTGGCTTTTTCTACTGCTTTTACCATCTCTGTAGCCTGAGATTTGTGCTACTGCTTTTTCTTCTGAGTCCCGGTGCCTTTTTCTGCCTCTTTCACTGTCTCTGTGTGTTTTGCGACTTGTGCTGCATCTCCCTGGGCTCAGTTTATGTGTTCTTGTTTGCCGTGCTTACTTTTTGGGTGAGCTGTAAGTTTGCTTAGCTGCTTCTTCAGTTCCTTGATCTCTGCTTGGCGGCATCTTCTTTCGATGGCTGACATACCTTGGACTGCCTCACTTCTCCTTCTTACGTCATTGTCAATGGTATTAAAACTTGAACTATTGCTGCCAAGAATAAATGAAACAGTATGATCTTTAAATGCAATTAAAAAAACATGCCCCAATAAAAATTCTCATCAACACATTTCAGGCATTATTAAAGTATCTAAAACTATTAAATCTAATCAGGTCTACAGATGTAACTCTAAGTGTATGTTCCGTTATCTGTTTTGTGGTACTCTCTAGACAAAAGTATTGTTAAATACTGGAACCGCTGGTACTAGAACTCTGCGCTGGCTGCTGAAGATCGGGACAAGGCATTTATGGGAATGACCCAAGTGCAGTGATGTCGGTTCTAGAATTAACTCGCCTAAATTTTGAGCTTCAAAGATTTTTTATAAAATGGACTACTGGTGCTTTTTCTGGGATTACCGACGGGACTGCCAGGGTTCACCTAAACAGGAGACTGACCCGATGAAAATGGGACGCACCACCCAAGCGATATCCTGTCCTGGGACGGAGAATGATGACATGTCCATGCAGGTCAAACAGATGATAGTTATCAGTGGTCTGATTCTGTTCATCTCTGGACTGAAAGGAAGGCTCTCTGTTTTTTTTTTAAACAACAAGAAGCAAAGAAAGATAGCCAAAGAGAAAAAGCTTACTTTTTTTCAACCTCTGAGCAATATCCTCCTGGCTAAGCTCCGAAGGACTCTTTAACACGCCCGGCTCCTCAGCATCTGAAGGCTGTTGAGATAAGGCTGCAGGCTTCATGTGCTGGGAATTTGTGGCAGTTAAATTGAGCTCACTTGGACCGACAGGCAGTGTGGAGGATGAGGGGCTGCCACAACGAACATCTAGCATTTCAATGACAGGTCTTCGTTCTGTGCTGGACTTGGAGATGTCAAATGCAGAAGATTCTGGGTCTGGAGGTTTATGTGTGTGATCATATACAAATACACCTGATGCTTTATCATCAGTCCGTCTTTGGGCTGAGTCAGAAGATGGTTTCGATGAAAGATTATCTAGCTTTTGAGATAGGAAATTTTGTGATGATGACTGACCATCAGGCACTGTCAGCCTTTTAGAATATCCTTCTTCACAAGCACTACTTTCTGAAAAATGCCTCCTCTCTTGATATTTAACGCTTCCAAGGCTGTTCTGAGGATCTGTCCGAGTCAAGACTCTGCTGTCACAAGCATTGGCGTCTGCTTTTGATGAAGATACTATTCCTGCTGCTTCACAAGGTATATCAGCAGCTTGTCGGAAACTGTTACTCCTACGTTTGTGCAGTGAACTCTTAGACAAGCTCTGTAAAGTGTGAGTCCGCATGCGGGTGAGAGTTGAAGCGTGGAAAGATTCCGCATCACACCAAAACTGAATCAGATGATCTGCTTTCTGCCCGCTGAGGAAAGACTTGAAGCACGCCAGGGCATCTTTGTCCCGGATAACCTCCAGGAGAGTTTTTGACAGTCTGGAGGAAGTGCGTAAAGGTGATTCTAAAGAATCTGCGAGGATATCTGAAAGATATAATATAAGGTATGCATAAAATATAGAAACATAAGCTGGAATAGTTTGCAATTATTTGCTTGATAGGCAGCGATGGCTGTTGTCATTCCATGTCGATGCAGATGCTCTTTAATGTCATCAATTCATTTTCTCCTACGGCGGTCTCTTGCTTTCACTTCAGATCTGTTCATGTGTAGCACCTGCGTTGATAGCTGTTCTGGCTGCATTTTTCCTAAATGACCAAACCATTCGATCTTCTGTTTCTCAATGAATTTTCTGCATGGTGTTGTACCTACAGTCTGTCTGATAATATTTTTAACTTTGTCTTGGATGGTTCAGTTGGTGGCTGTTCTTAGGCACCTCATCCTTTGATGACTTTGCATTCACCAGCTGTAAACTCTGGCAGAAAGTACTGGTTGTTCATCTATTTCTGGAGATCAGTCTTTTCTCCCGAACCTGAGTTTTGCACGCAAATCCATTTTACATATCGAGCATTTTAGTTTGCAGACTGTTTGTTCCTTGCTTCTCAGGCAGAGGCACTTTAGCTTTGAAGGAAATTCCCCTAATTAGCCTACTTTTATGACATGTTTCATAGGGGTGGGAGTGGGGGGGGGGGTAAGGGGAGCAGTGCCCCCCCCCCCCCCCCCTAATGTGGTCCTGGAACCATAAGGGAAAAATGAGATATAAGATTCTACATAGAAACAGAGTACATCAGATGTTTTTAGGAGTTCTCTTCCAAAAAGGTTAAACACCTTCTGCCTTGGTCTCCTGCTTTACTTCCTCTGCAACTTCCTTCTGTCATGTGATAATCCATTTTACCCACTTCTCAGGGTATGCCCTAAACAGTTCCTACTAACCTTTTCTGATGCAAGCAACACTGTGTGATTTAATTTCTTCTAACCATTTGGCACTGTAAAGTTATGAAGCCAGCATCATCATCCATTACAAATCTCTGACAAGCCACTAAATCAGCACTGCCTAGTTAACAGGACTGGTTTTCTTTGTGCTTGCGCAGTGTGAGGGAATGGGGGGAACTATTATGGACAAAAAGTAATCAGTGTCATTGTATGAGTCACAGTAGGAATTTGTTTTTTAGGCCCAAGGGAGTGAAGTCTTTTTTTTCTCTGCTCATTTAATTCTCACTGGGTCATGACATAGATTAGAAATGGTTTATACTCAAAATAGCTCAGAAATTGTTCATGTCGTAGATTAGAAATGGTTTATACTCGAAATAGCTCAGAAATAATTCTTGTCCTAGATTAGAGATGCTTTATACTTGCAATAGCTCAGAAATTGTTCATGTCATAGATTAGAAATGGTTTATACTTGAAATGGCTCAGAAATTATTCATGTCATAGATTAGAGATGGGTTATACTTGAAATAGCTCAGAAATTGTTCATGTCATAGATTAGAAATGGTTTATACTTGAAATAGCTCAGAAATTGTTCAGTTCATAGATTAGAAATGGTTTATACTTGAAATGGCTCAGAAATTGTTAAGTTCATAGATTAGAAATGGTTTATAATTGAAATGGCTCAGAATTGTTGAGTTCATAGATTGGAAATGGTTTATACCTGAAATGGCTCAGAAATTGTTCCTTTCATAGATTTTTAATGGTTTATACTTGAAATGGCTCAGAAATTGTTCAGTTTATAGATTAGAAATGGTTTATTCTTGAAATGGCTCAGAAATAATTAATGACATGGATCAGAACTAGTTCATGTCATGGATTAGAAACAGTTAATGTCATATCATAGATTATAAATCGTTTTATGTTGTAGATTAGAAATGATTCAAGTCATGGATTAGAAATAGATCATGCAGAAGATTAGAAATGGTTCATGCTATAGATTAGAAATGGATTATGTCATAGATTAGAAATGGATCATGTCATCGATCAGAAATGGATCATGTCATAGATAAGAAATGGATCATGTCATAGATCAGAAATGGTTCATGTCATAGATTAGAAATGGATCATGTCATAGATAGAAATGGTTCATTTCACGGATTAGAAATGGATCATGCCATAGATTAGAAATGAACCATGCCATAGATTAGAAATGGTTCCTGCCATAGTCACTAATAAGAAATTCTTCATGTCATAAATCAGAAATAGTTCCTGTCATAGATTAGAAATGGTTTATACTTGAAATGGCTCAGAAATAGTTCATGACATGGCTCAGAACTGGTTCACGTCATGGATTAGAAATGGTTAATGTCATATCATAGATTAGAAACCGTTAACGTTGTAGATTAGAAATAATTCATGTCATGGATTAGAAATGGTTCATGTCGTAGATTAGAAATGGATCATGCCATAGATTAGAAATGGATCATGTCATAGATTAGAAATGCATCATGTCATAGATTAGAAATGGTTAATTTCACAGATTATAAACGGATCATGCCATAGATTAGAAATTGTTCATGTCACAGAGCAGAACTGGTTCATGTCACACATTAGAAATGGTTTATATTTATATATATATATGATTTAGTTCATGTCTGATATTATTTCAACACAGTATACGTCTGATATGAGCTTGAATGGCCTGTGGATAAATAGCATCCAACTGTCAGTTAAAAAAATCCAAACCTTGTCCATCTTGTAAAACAGACTCTGTCAGCATCAATGTCCTTGGTCTCTTTTCACCTGGGACGTTACCGTTCACAGTACCGCAGGGAATGCCTAAATCAAATTATAATGCAGTGAATAAAAAGTGAGCAGCCTTTTGATGAACAATTTAAAAACAAACACAACAGGAAATAATAATCACTATCTGACCCTCTCTCCTTGGGGACACTAAAAATGAGCCATGACCTCCAAAGGTTACTAATAATTTGTTTTAAATGTATTTATCTACATTATTTTTTTTCTCCAAAAAAATATAAAGATATATGCAGGAAGTAATCAATAAATACAAAAAGGTAAAGCAGACAGAATACATTCTTGGTGGCCTAACAAAAACATGTACTGCATAACTTTTGCTTCTTGATCTCAATCATTGAGGCTTACAGGAAAATGTGACATCAATTTTGCTTCAAAAAATCTATCTGGCTCAATAGCATTAACCATGCATCTCGTAAACAGGGCCTGTAGACAAGTCGAAAGAGTGTCATTTAAGCAGAATTTGACCCAACCGTAAATGTTGTTTTTGCGGCTTTTCTGGGCGAAAGAGTTAAACAAGGTTACGACACAAAGAGAATAGAACGAGGAGGGTTTGTTGAGTAGGAAGCAGCAGTGGAGATCAGCAGAAGGAGGAAGATGAGAATGGCAATGAAAGGCTAAACATTAAACTGTCAACACAGTGACCATACCTAAACTGCTGCCCTCTCCCCATGAGTCGGGTGTGCTTGGAGAATGAGGAAGGCTTCTGTTTGACCGACTCGAAGCTGATCTATGTACATCTGAACCGGGCAATACTGGTACACTTGTCGGTGGCTTGGCTTGCTTCTCCGCTGCGATCAAGTTAAACAATAGTTAATACACACAACTAAAAAAAAAACTGCATAACAAAATTTTCAAACATTTGTATACAGAACATACTACGATCTTTTAAAAATGTCTAACCAACTTCTTTATTTAAAAAAAAAAAAACCATTACCGACTTATTTACCACTTTCGTTGCCTAGGCACTAGGGTCTCTGAGTCTGAAGTTTGAGGGTCACAATTCTAGTCCTGCCGCCACAGACTGCAGATTGGGAATGTATTTTTACCCAGGACAACAAAATAGTGTGTGATTTGCAGCTAGAGTGAGAGGTTGTGTTTTGTGGGAGCATGAATGGGACATTGTATAACTGAACAACGTGGAGGAGATTGAATTCAAAAAGATGACCGCCTAGCCAGAACCCAGTCAAGTTGCCAACTAGCCTGAAAGTGGAGCTGAACAGCCAGCAGCTGGAGATGCTCGTTTGACACCTGAACATGTGGGCGCGATTGAGACGTGAAGATCGCAAAGGTAGCGAACATGAATTATTGTAAACAGCGGTGAGGAATTTCATCATTGTTTCCTGTTAAATATTGGGACATGCTAGAGAGTAGCTGACCAGTGGTGGACCAGATTGTCGTATGTGAGTAATAAAGACATAAACTGCGACTGTGTCTCCACAAGAACATCTGTGTGCGTCACTTCGTCATATGTGTCAGCCATAGTATAATCCCCTAGGAAACAGCCAGAGCACACTGAGAGAGCAACGTCGCAGCAGGTTCTTCAAAACTTTGTTGAGAATTATAAATTGTTTCACCAGTTTTCAAATAGGACAGTCACAGACAGTTTGTGTGATTTCCACTGGCAAAGGAACAAAGCTGTTACGGGGGAGACCCATTACGGAGTGACCCATCTTCAGTAAAAGTGGAACCTCTCACTCAACGCTTCTGCCTCTTCCTTCAGCTAAACTTTAGCACTGTTATTCATTTAGACTATTAACACTAGGTTTTATTATTAACATTTTTTTAAATTACTGCAAGTTATATTATGCTGCTCTTAATATTTAAAATTCAGTCCCTCTGTGCAGCTGTATATGAATTAAAAATGGTGGTGACATGGTGAATTGTTTGGAGTGCAAAGAGTTCAAAAAGCCTAAATGTTTATTTAACTTTTAATATAAACTTTTAAGCATCTGTGTCATGTTTATAGAAAATTTTCCCTTCTGAATGACCAGGGCAGTCTATCAGCCAAAAGCAAACTTCCATCCAGAACTTCGTGTCGATCTGTGTTACCTGGTCAATAAACTTTGACATTGTCTACTGTCTTCATACCATCTAATCAGATGACTTCTTCAAGCCCTGATTGCTTTCTCACAACTGTGCGCAAATATCTGTTTCTGGTCTGTCTCTGCCTCCTAATTTTACAAGCTTTCCTATTGTCATGATGGTAATCCAGGACTTTTAACACATTAAACAAGAATGTAGACAGTCTGATGGTGAACCAAGCCAGAGGTCTCTAGAGAGCCATGGGCCTTTTCTTCCCAAGAGGACTTTATTACTTCATTCGTCGGATCTGTCAGCAGAGTTTTAGTCATGTTTGTCCTTATCTATATTTGAATAAACATATTAAGACTGCTGCTTCCTACTCAACAAAGCTCCTCGTGCTATTTAATCTCCTAAATGTATCTAACCAATGTGAAACTGGCTCTCCTTGCAATAACGGTCGCTAGTTTGGAAAAGCAGCAAAAACTTACACTTACGGTTCCCCTGCTGAAAATTCTGCTTAAATGACACTTTTCGTCTTCTATTAATTTTTCATTAATCTAACAATTGTCCATGACTCACTTCTATATATCATTTCAGGATTTATATAGCTTCTAAAAATTCCCTTTCTCGCCTCAACTAACAAAGAAAGATTGCAAAGAATATTCTTCATTTTGTAAAATGCTACACAGAAAAGCCTAATTTAGCTTATGCAATAATGTATCAGGTTTGAAACCTACAGAAAGGGAAGATGCTAAATAAGCTCTGATATTCCCACATGTTCATGACAATTATTAGTCATTCTGTTTTGTTGACAACTTTTAATGTCATCTGATTGACTCTAACAAATAAACATTGGACATAAGTAGTTTACCCAAAACATAACAAAAAAAGTATACCCTGAAAATGTTTTTGAAATATGTAAGACTGCATGTTTTTTAAACCAAGGAGTGACGCATCATGTGTTGATTTGTAACAATAATGACAATTTTAATGTAACTGTCCTATGGTATGTAATGGTACCAAAAAAGACATTAACTTAATGGTCACCTAATGGTTTTACCCTTTTGAGGTGACTAGGGCGATCTATCAGCCAAAAGCAAAATAACCAACAAGATGAGTGGGTCGATCTGTCCACCTTTGTCCTCCTAAGCTTTTTCTCTTTTCCTGAATGGTTATGTAGAATTCTCAGCTAATCATTAATTGCTTCGGCAACATTTCTTGCGCATATGAGCTGTTAAATGGTGGTTTTCGTTAATGTTGCCTTCTAATTTTACAATTTGTGTGTTTGGGGTGCCTAACAATGGTGAATAAAGGACTTTTAGGTCACAGCAATAAACATCTAGTAAAGGAGGCATTTTAAAAGTGGTTTAAAACCAAAGCCAGAACGCTGGACCTTGGGGTACAGGCAGGCTTTGCTTCCCAAAAAGACTTATTCAGGCTTCATTCGTCGTAAAATTCAGCAAAACATGTTCAATTTAGTCATGTTTGTCCTAAGTAATTATAATTTGAATAAAAATATTAAGATGTCAGTGTGATTCATAAAGACTGTGTTAGTTCATTTAATCTCTTAAATGAATATCTCTAATGTGAAGTTTTCTTGGTTCTCCTTTAAATAACGGTCGCTAGTTGGACGTCAAGAAGCCATGTTAGTCGGAGTTCACGAAGACCCCTGGCTGCAGTGCACTTACGGAGTGGACAAGATTACGTATCCAAAAAACAAAGTCAGGTCGACATACCTGCTAGAGCTAGACAACGCGCTGCGTTGATTTTTATTAAACCGCGCGCTTTTGCGACAAGACTCTCCAGAAACCACCTTCAGGGCGAAAAAACGATCAGCGACTGCGCTCTTCCAACGAACAGGATAACTTAGTGACCGTAGATGTGAGACCTGCGGATCTGTATGTTGCAGTGAGCGATAAAGTGCGTGGTTTCCGTCATGTTTACCCTAACCCTACCCCTACCCAAACCCTAAAAAAAACCCCAGGACGAGACAGATCGTCCTATATCAGTTTGTTTCGTTCCCTCTTTCCCACTCCATAACTGCACTGCAGCCAGGGGTGTGAACTCCGACTTACCAGCCGTCGCCTTGCAGCTAGCGACCATTATTTAAAGGAGAGTCGTTTTCTTTATGATAACCACTTTATTGTTTAATAATTGTGTGTGTGTCTCAAATAAGAGAATCTCTTCTGAAGGCCTAATCTTCTAGGCCCTGAAACTAAAAAAAAAAAAAAAAGGCTCGCTCCGTCTTCTAGGCTCTAAAACTCCAAACAGGCTCCGTGATTTCTAGTCTAAAGTTTAAAGGGTTAAGTGGTTAAGGATTAAAATTAAAAACAAATAGTTCAAATACTTCGTAATTTTGTTTTTATTGGTATTGGTAATACAGTATAATAATGATGATGGACTGAGAGCATAAGAGTAGGAAATTTTAAATGGCTTAAATACAGCCATCAAGAACGGATAAAGCTTTTAGTTAAAGTTAAAGGGAGGAGAAAAACAAAGTTAGGGAAACGCCTCCTCTTACTTGACTTTCTAACGCTCTCTCACCTTAACAAGGATGACACATCGACACTATACCTGTTTTGCGTCTAAACAGCGGCATTTTCAAGCTTCCTGGCAACACTACTCAAGCACAGCTATGTAAAACTGTTTAATCCTTGCATGAAATGGTTCCAATGAGACTGCATGGTCATCAGTTCCGAGACTTTCGTTATTTCTTTCAATCCCCGGACACGGAAATCGCCATTTTGTTTACGTCCGTGATGAACCGGTGTAAAGGTTAAGTTCATTACGGTGTAATACATGGATAGTTGGTTAGTTAGTTGCATATCCTTTACAGGACGTTGCAGAACTAACCTCAGCATATATTTTTTTTTTTTTTTATATAGTCTGTTGTGGTTTTTCTAGGCAAGTTTACATCCAGTAGTTTGCAACTACTTTCTGGACGGTCAGCTTCTTTATACCACTGTCGAAACCAACGCAAGGCGCAAGGCCCGCAGCTGGGATCGAACCCAGCACCCCGGCATTACAAAGCGCGTTCGCAACGCCTAAGCCACAGCGAATAGTTAGTAAATTAGTGAAAAACTTACTTGGAAACTGCGGACATGCGGTTTTATAGACGAATGATGAGAATACTCTGGACAGATAACAAGAGTAATAAAGACGTCTTGAAATAAACTTACTCACGAAGAGAACCGATTGCCTACATCAGAAAGAGACAATCTACATTGTTAGGTCATGTGATGAGAAGGAGAGAACTGCAGTACATCGTGACATTAGGAAAGTTGGAGGGGAGGAGAAGACAGAGAGACACAGAGAGCAGATGCTGGACAGTCTGACATCCTGGCATGGAGGATCATCTGTGTCAGAGCTGACTGAAAGTACAGGAGACAGAGGGTTGTGGACAGACATTGACTACCAACTCCACACAGCATCGACTTTAAAATGAACACAACAATGTCTAATGGGCTATGAGGGTGATCTTTAAATGAACAATAAACAATGAACACAAAAATAAACAGATCGGGGAGAATGGAATTGAGTCTCTGGAGATGTGGATATACAGAAGCAAACCTTTTGGGGGGGGGGGGGGGGGTTTTGTCCTGGCAATAGGCATTTCCGGCAAAGTTTTGTTGGGCATTATTTGTATTCAGCGCCACTGTTGAAGATCGCAGATAATATAGAGGAGTGGTCGCCCACGCCAGGCGGCAAAGCACCTAATGGTGACCGTAGTAGGGTTTTGTAAGGAGAACGGGTATCTTTTATTCTTTTTTGCTTTCACCGGCTGTAAATTAATATCGTACTTGTTTGAACGGCTTGCGTGATGCTGACCACATCACCCACCAAGTGTCGTTGGTCTATAAAATATCGGTCTAGCCCTATACACCCAGTACGCCTGAAAGGCGTGGAAAAGGGCCCTTTTTACTTGTTTGAACCTTCTGTAATAGTCTTGTTCCAGAACTTGAGTTTTGCGTGCATATCCATTTTACAGATTTGGCTTATCTGTGTGCAGGGTTTAAGTTCCTCGCCTCTCAGGCAGAAAGACTTCCAAGCAAACATCCATAATCTATTGCATGTTGTTTTGGGAGAGGAGCACATTGGGTTTATTCTTTTCCCACCAGGAAGGGGGCCCGAAATGCACACATGGTTGTTAAGGAAAACCAAAACAATAAAATAAGGAGGTTCTGAAAGTAATGGGCATTTGTTTACAGTTGTTCAAAGAAGTAAAACAAAAACAACTGAAATATTTCGGCCACACTGAAAGCATAGCACTTAAACAACAACAACAACAACAACAGAAATCATGCTGGAGGGAAAAGTCTAAAGAAAGAGAGTAAGAGGTAGATGGTGATACAAGAGAGGGGGAAGGGGTGAACGACACCAAGAGATGGAGCACCAAGAGTCTAAGAGAGGATGAGAGACAGGGCACGTTGCAGGCTACGTTCATTGTAAAGACAGTACCTGATTGATTGACTGATTGATTGATTGATTGTCGGTGATAATAGCTACAGACACCCGACCAAAACGGTCACCGCCAAGATTGAAAGTAACGACAAACTACCTTTTACAATGCGCCAAGAAACGTTTCTATTTTATAACCTGTGTTGTTACATTCGTGTGAGACATGGACAATAGACTTCTTCTTATATAGTCCCTGTCGTGTTGCGATGATAGTCATTTCTATCCACAACGTTCTGTCTCTTGTACTTTTAGTCACTTCTGACACAGGTGATCTTCAATGCGATGTCAAACTGCTCGGCATCTTCTCCATTGGTTTCCATTCTCTTCTTTTCTCATTCGTTTCCCACCGTCGCGATGTACTCCCGTTTTCTGCTTCTCATGACATGACCAAACAATATAGATTATCTCTTTCTGATGTGGGCAACAATTTTTCGCCGTGAGTCAGTTTCTTTCAAGACTTCTTCGCTATTCGTTTGATCTGTCCAAAGTGTTTTCATCATTCTTCTATAAAACTACATCTGAACCGCTTTTACGTTGTGTTTCACTCCCATCTGAAACGTGGTTTGTGAGAAGAACGCAAACAATATCATGGAATGCTAGAAGAACAACAAGAGTCAGTTCTCGTCAGAGTAATTAAGTCAGTTTTACCCCCCCCCTCCCCCCCCCAGGACATCACACAGAGCGATAAACATCCGATGGGTTAGGTTTAAGTTAGTATCCCCAAACAAAGTAGGTCACTTTTCATTCATAAATTTGTTGAGCTGGTCTACTTTAATGCAGGTTACGGGTGTGCCGCTAAGTTGTTTGCTTTCTGGGTTGTCTTACATTTACGTTTTTATTCAGAGAAAGAGAATGCCTGTGACATAAGTTGCAGCACTCTCTGGGAGGGGGGGGGGGGGTGGGGGTATTGTGTTAGACCCAGCTTGTCCATGTTTTTAGAGTGTTAAAAGCGCTGGCGTGCTGAAATATACAACACGCGATATCAACAGCATTACGTAACACACCCGTTACCATGTGCCAAGGACTGTGGCTCAAGGTCTACCGAATGTGGCTAAATGTCTACTAATCAGCGTGTATATAGGAAGCCCGCGGGGAGAATAACGTTAGTTTTACACATCCGATACTACAAAGTGCTACCACGCGGATAAAGATCATCCGTGGATAGGTCCCATAAACCCTGTATACCCGTTTGTTTACATTAGGGCACCGGCAACAGCAGGGGTGGGTTTTCAAAATAACGAAAAATTGCGACCCGTATTGGAACAACGAGATTCTCTTTACACAACGAATGAAAGGTAAGTAGGTAGGCAGGTGCTTCGCTGGAAAAAAATCATCACGCTCAGCCAGTATCCCCGAATTGGTTAGCTTTAAGTTATAATTATGACAAGCTTATGTGTAACATATAAAATGACTTAGCATTGTCCTGAAAAGGACTCCTGCAGTGTTGACACGATCAAAGGAGTCAGACCCAAATACTGTCGCGACAGACAGACAACGAAGTCGTCTACCGGCAACCCAATGAGGACCCGGTCGCCGATGATGTGTCAACGAATAAAACAGTGTTGTGCCCCTTTTTATAATGCGGATGTTGTGAAGGTTCTGTGTAATGAAATGGATAGCGAAATAGAACCGACAGAATGCTGGATATTTCAACGGGGGTTGAGCCCTTGATGGATGTGCAGATACAGTGTAAAAGTGACACCTGCAGGGTTCTAGTGCCGAGGAACTGGCACACTTGGCACCGACACTAGCATCATGTGAATACAGTGAAGTCCTGCATTCTATAACTGGCACCTTGGCACCGACATCATGTAATACAGTCGCTACCTTTACAAGCCAACAATAACGCTTGTGACAGGCCACATAAACTTTAATGGCATTAAAGTTACACGTCACAAGATGATGATGATTATTCAATAAAACATGTACGATAATAAATCTCCATTATCTATTCTGATGATATAAAAGATTACAGCAGCTTTTCTCAATGGGCTCCTGCCATTAAAATAAGTAAATAGACATTGAACTGTCTCCCGCAAACAACGGTAAATCAAAACCTCACAAAGAGAAAACGTTTCTATAATATCCTCATACAGAGAGCCAACACAGTTTCCGCTAACCCCGCGGAAACACGTCCGACTTGGACAATGGAAATATCTCAACTGCCGAATCCTTTGTGTTCTGCAGGAGCCTTTGTGTTAATCGCCCAGCATTCAATTAGCTGGTATCCCAGGTAACAGACCCGACCGGTGGCCGCTGTGTGAACCTTTCACCTGCGCTATGACCACTAGAAGAAACTAGAAGAAACTTTAACTCTTGGACTATAAGATTACAACAGCTTATCCCCCCCTCTCACAAACTGAAAATCTATGTTTTCAGTTGCATAATTTTAACTCTGTTGTAGTCATCTAGACAACTTATATTCGAATATACCTAGTGAAATCCACATGTAGTTAAGTGAGAATGCATGTAAACGAAATGATGATAACTTTTGTTATAATAAGAATGCATGTAAATAAAATGATGATAACTTTTAGTTATAAGACATGAAATAACAACAAGAAATACAATATAATATCATAACTGGTTCACTAATAACTCATAAGCTAAATCCACATATCATAATTACTGTCAATCCCAATAAATGGAATCATCTGTCCAAAACACTTGAGAAATTAACTAACTAAACACTTCTCATAGGTATGTCCTTGAAATATACATATCTGGATAAAGTATGTTGATACCAATATATAAGCATCCATTGTAGTGTAGTGAGGTATAAAAATTCCAATGTGAAAAGGAACTGATTGTCTCATGACGTACAAGGAAATCTGGACAAATAGTCAGCAAGTACTTCTCCTTACCACTCCGGTAGATGATGGTATAGTTAAACGTCTGAAGAAACAAAGTCCAACGAAGAATACGGGCATTTGTTACAGACCCTGTGTTCAAAACAGCAAGTGACTTGTGGTCTGTAATTACATAAAACGTTCTCCCTATTAGGTACCTGGAGAATTTAGCGATGGACCAGTAAATTCCCAGTGCTTCTCTCTCTCCGACACTATAGCGTGTTTCAGTGTCGGACAATTTGCGACTTGCATAGAGGCAAGGATGTAAAGTCCCATCGTACATTTGGGAAATTACTGCTCCCAGTGCGACATTTGAAGCATCTGAGGAAACATAAAAATCAAGTGATAGATTAGGCAATCTCAGAAATGGTTTATTGTTAAATGTTCTTTGTATCTGGCTGAGTGCTTGTGCGCAGGATTCATCCCAAAACACCTCTCGAGGCATCGTCTTTCTTGTCAACTCAGACAACACAAATGTTATAGAGGAATAATGGGGAATAAATTTAGCGTAGAAGTTCTTAGACCCAAAAATGATAGCTCATGAAATGCTATCTGGGCCTTAAAAGGTGCCTATCTCTGTCTATGTGTTTCTGCTGTGCTCGTGTAACAGCATTTGCCACTGTGTCATTTTCATCGTTCCACTTCTTAATATCTTCTGTTGTGCAAGCTCGCACACCTGGAACTGTACCAAGAATGATATCTGGTAAACCTCGGTTTACAACACATACCTCTGCAACTCCGGTAAAATGGGGACATCTAATTTTCACAATCGCAAGTGGATATTTTTCAAGATTTCCACCGAATGTGCGGCATTTGGCATACCTTCCTGTATATGCAGATGAAGGAACTAAGTATCTTGCCACGCCAATAACATTCGCACCCGTGTCCCTCAAAACTGTAGATCTAACCTTGCCAATGTACCCAAAATGGAGAGGTAATCCACATTCTGTAGGCATGGCGGACAAAGCAGGATACACGATGTCAGGTCGAACTCTGACTTGTACTGTATCACTGTGGCTGGCATGTGTTATGTCCTTTACCTGAACTGCATTGCCCTGTCTTGGTGTAACTCTAGGACAGAATTTTTTTAGGTGATTCCCCCCACACACAAAGCATTTGAGGTTGTTATCGTAGTGCCTTCTCCTGTCTTGTGTCGGAGATTCATAATCATTCTGTCTATAACTTTTGTTTTGACACTGGTCTGATCGGTGACGCCAGGAAGAACAGTACTGACAACCTCTAGGCCGGCTAAAGTACCTATGTGACTGTTCTGTCTTCTGAAAGGCTCTATCTGGTCGTCTGGAACGATCATAGCTGTGGCTTCTAAAGTGACCTGCTCTGCCAAAAGTGTGAGGTTTCTGAGCAACATTATTTTGCGAATACTGTGAGCGGTTCACGCGCATGCTAGATGCGGCAGGAATAGGTTCTGTATAACTTTCCTTTTGCAATGACTTGCCAGGATGAGCACTCATATATTGCTCACCCAGTTTCACCATTTCCTCAATAGATGGTGGTTTTCTTTCTTGAAAGAAAGCAAACAATCCTGTGCTACAACAGGACAGAATCTTATCCCTAATCATCAGGTCTGCTAGACGATCATAAGAATTACCGACCTGCGCCAGAGTTGTCCACCTAGAAAACAAGGTCTTAACATTGGCAACAAAATCACCAAAACTTTTTTCAGAGGAAGGCATTATGTTTTTGAATTTCTGACGATAGTTTTCCTCTGTCAAATTTTGGGAAGCCAATAATTTCTGACGCACTATCTGGAATGATGCACGGTCTTCCAACGGTAAATTAGTGAACGTGTTTAACACTGTTCCGGTTAGCAGATCTCTTAGACGAGCTACCCACTGTGTCTCAGGAATCTGGGCTGACGACATCGTTTCTTGGAATCTGTCCAAAAAAGAGTGTAAACAATCATTTGTTGTTAAAAAGGGCAACTTCGGCCTGTATGACCCATTATTCCTGTCTCGGTTGGAGAGCTGATCCATCTCCACACTTTTCTTACTCTCGGCCTCCTTAATAGCAATCATTTTATCTCTCTCTACTCTAGCAATTTCTATCTCAGTGTCGAATCTAAGTTGTTGCTGCTTGTGAGACAATTCTAATTCTCGATCTTTAAATTGCTGCTGCTTATCATTTTCCTGCATCTGCTGCAACATCTGCTCTCTTTTAAATGCTATTTCCTGTTCCTTAAGTACCCGTTCTGCCTCTAACTTTTCCTTTTCTAACCTTATTTGTAGTTCAGCCCTTTTCTCTTTCTACACAAATTAGCATTTCTGACTCTTCTTTTAGTTTTAGTCTTTCTGTCTCTGCTTTTCCTTTTTCTGCCTCTGCTTTTTCTTTTTCTGCATTAAGAAGCTGTATCTTCAACTCAGAGTCAATTTTTTTTCTGCTGTCTTTCTAACGCTCTTTCTTCTCTAACGCTATCTGTGATTTCTTTAAATCTGGCTTCGGCAAATTTGACCAACTCTGGCCCCTCTAAACTCATAGATCTGCCTAGCTCAACAAAATCCGCAAAGGAAGCCATTATAACTCGACGTATTTTGCAATACAAGAAATATAAAAATAATAATAAATGGGGGAAAAAAAATGAGACAAACAATGGTTGACAAACAAGACGCTACACTTCGTTCACTGCAACTAATGTACAAAACGACAACGTTGAGAGAATCGAATAGTAAAAATAAAGTTGACACCACAAGCCTGTTATAAAAAAGAAATCATGAAAAGTAAACAGAAGAGCACACCAATGACGTGACGACGGAAACACACTTAACGCATACAATTTTAGCGACTAATTGTCAGAAAGGCCACGAATATTTGCATATCCTCTATATCAGAGCCGCCAATTTGACAAGAAAAGCTGAAGAAAAGAACTAATATGTCATCCCAAACTCAATGAGCTGATATATTAAAGTTACAAATAACAGAAAACATGGATGATAATCATTCACTCTAACACCTCGGATATGTTGTGAGACGAAACGAGCACACAAAACAACTCCCATCCGTCAACAAAAAACATTACCCGATTTAAATCCACAGATGCGATCCTTAGGCGTCGTACTGCTATCCTTAGGCGTCGTACTGCGATCCTCAGGCGTCGTACTGCGATCCTCAGGCGTCGTACTGCGATCCTCAGGCGTCGTACTGCGATCCTTAGGCGACGTACTGCGATCCTTAGGCGACGTACTGCGATCCTTAGGCGACGTACTGTGAACAGGGACCTAGTAGTAATGATGCGAAACTCAAGCATCCACTGCTGAACTCCGTTGAAGAATGTCAATTACGGTAAAACAAACGCGTAATTCTATAGAGTCAAAAAAACACTGCTAATGTCACCAGCACTTTATACAGCTGTAAACGGCAATCAATTAAGGCCTACTGTTAGTTCACGTATGTCCGATAAGTTCGTAAAGCTGCTAGAAACACTCGTTAGCACTGCATACACTTAAAAAAAATAGTTTATAACTCCTTTCAGGATCCGTTAATTTATAACGTCTATGTGCGAACAGTTAAATGTATTCGTTCAAGCGATTATCAGTCAGTAGCACAAACACTGGGTAAATCAACACTGTTTATAAATCCATCAAAGGACCGGCTTGGCCATCCACTGTTGTACACTTAATTTGTACATTCTTTTGTATACTTTATATTCAACCAAGTATTTAGGCCTAGGGTGCCTATTCTAGTATTCCGCTGGATATCTCCTTGATGGATGTGCTACAGTGAAGTCCTGCATTCTATAACTGGCACACTTGGCACCGACACAGCATCATGTAATACAGTCGCTACCTTTACAAGCCAACAATAACGCTTGTGACAGGCCACATAAACTTTAATGGCATTAAAGTTACACGTCACAAGATGATGATGATTATTCAATAAAACATGTACGATAATAAATCTCCATTATCTATTCTGATGATATAAAAGATTACAGCAGCTTTTCTCAATGGGCTCCTGCCATTAAAATAAGTAAATAGACATTGAACTGTCTCCCGCAAACAACGGTAAATCAAAACCTCACAAAGAGAAAACGTTTCTATAATATCCTCATACAGAGAGCCAACACAGTTTCCGCTAACCCCGCGGAAACACGTCCGACTTGGACAATGGAAATATCTCAACTGCCGAATCCTTTGTGTTCTGCAGGAGCCTTTGTGTTAATCGCCCAGCATTCAATTAGCTGGTATCCCAGGTAACAGACCCGACCGGTGGCCGCTGTGTGAACCTTTCACCTGCGCTATGACCACTAGAAGAAACTAGAAGAAACTTTAACTCTTGGACTATAAGATTACAACAAACAGATAGATCGTTACCGTCTGAGAAGAATGGCGGCGCTGGGGGAGTTACCAGGGGATCTGACCGACGCTCAACACTCAGGGGAAAGGCGGATATACAATCAGACAGTTACTGATACCATCGGAATTTTAACTCTTTGCTTGCTGCTGAAGATGGGGACAGAGCGCTTATGGGAGTTTTAACGTCTAATTGTATATCCGTCTCATCTTTCCTCTGTGTGTTGAGCGTCAGACAGATCTCCTGGTAACTCCACGCAGCGCCATTCTCCTTAGACCATAATGATCTATCTGCGCGTCCTCACTTACTCGCATCTAAAGGGCCCTCACAATATCTAACTTGTTATACATCAATTCACCACTAAGTGGTGCAGTAAAGAGACACTATAGAATAACAATATAACATTAACCGCGCTACGCAACTAGCAAAAAACAGGAAAGTACATCTAACTCTTCTCTGTGACGCTATACGGCAAAAATACTGGGAGAAAGGAAACTATATCTAAATCTTCTCTGTTACGCTATACGGCAAAAACACTGGGAGAAAAGAAACTATATCCAACCCCTCTCTGTGACGCTATACGGTATAAACACTGGAAGAAAGGAAACTAGATCTTCTCTGTGACGCTAAAGGGTATAAACACTGGGAGAAAGGAAACTATATTTAAATCTTCTCTGTGACGCTATACGGTATAAACACCGGGAGAAAGGAAACTATATCTAAATCTTGTCTATGACGCTATACGGCATAAACACTGGGAGAAAGGCAATTATATCCAACCCCTCTCTGTGACGCTATACGGTATAAACACTGAGAGAAAGGAAACTATATCTAACTCATCTCTGCGAGGATTTATGGCGTAAGCACGGAACAAAGGAGACATGGCGATGTTGAACAAAGATCGCCCACGATCATGACGCATACGATAGTGATAGATCTGACAGTAATGGTTCCAGGCGGGCTGTGCTGTTATATGCGCATGCACTTTTTTTGGAACTTGCTGTGATTGCCGCTGGAGTTACAGAGTTTGTGTTTCACGCGACATTTTATATATTTAAAAAAATGTGGTTCCCCTTATTTTAACCCCCAGGTTTAGGTGCCGATATGAACACATTAACCCCCCCCCCCCCGACCTCCCAATCACCTTACCAGTCTTGTTATTTATAGCCAGGAACCACATTATGTCTTATTATTATTATTATTATTATTATTTTAAAGTTATCACAATCGAAGCCACGACAATATAATTAAGGTAGTTTTAAATGATTAAGGTAGTTAAATTAATTAAGGTAGTTTTTTAGATGTCTGAGAAGGGCTGTAGGAAATACCATAAGAGATAAGATCAGGAATGAGATCATAAGCGAACAAGTCGGCACAGAACCAATTATTGATTACATACAAAGACAGCAAGTGAAATGGTTTGCCCACTTAGAGAGAATGCCTTGTGACACCATACCATACAAAGCATACATGGAAAGAGAAGAAGGACGTAGAGCACGGGGTAGACCAAGAACAAGATGGAAGGATAACATCAGAGAAACTCTACAACAGCACGATGTGCCTATGGTCGAGGCAGCCAGAAGAGCTAGAAACAGAACCTTATATCTCCCTCGACACCCACAGCGGTAAAAGAGGAAAAGAAGAAGAAGAAGAAGAAGAAGAAGTTTTAAATCACTGATTATTCTTGTTCAAGTTAACGTGAAGTCGCTGGGTTGATGTTTAAAATAAGCCGCTTTCAACAAAGAGCTTAAGCTAATTATGGGAGAAAAGTGATGTGGTGGGGCTGTTTGGCGGCAAATCCCCCCTCCCTCCTTTTTTTTTCTGGTGTTGGAGGGACCACAAGAGGCCTGACCCTCATGTTCCAAAGCCCATGGGAGTGGTTTATATCTACCCTAGGATATTATCTTGTATTTAATCGGCGACCGGGTCTCTAATTGATTTGCCGGTAGACGACTTCGTCACCAGTCAGGACAGTATTTGGGTTTGCCTCCTTTATTTGCTTCTACACTGCAGGAGTCCTCTTCATGGCTCATGGTAGTGTGCAGTGCTAAACCAGTGTATATGGAGCACATAACCTAGTCACAATTATAACTTAAAGCTCCCCCTTCAGGGATGTTGGTTGAACGTGACGATATTTTCAACAAAGCACCTACCTCCTTATCTTGCATTTCTGCCCTCAAATATTATTCCGTATTTCTGCCCTCGACCACTGCCTCGACATTTAACTTGCCTGTTTGTCCGCGCAATGCCAACGCCCGGAGACAATAAACTCGCGACACCAGGAACCAGAACTAGATGCACGTGCCAACGATAATTGATACCACGCAGGTGATCTCACGACTATAAAGCGCGTCATGTTCGGCTAAGTGGGATCAACACAGCTGTAGATGCAGCTCTGTAAACTTGAACTTACATGGACGTTTGAAGATTTTACGTAAGTTTATATCAATGTACAGTTAAGGTATTCTTATACAAAATGTTTAAATCTGCGAAGAATTTTAGCAGAAAACCAAGGCCCATGTAAAATTAAATTGTAAATTATGCACCAGTTATTTTAAGGCATTCTTATACAAATGTTTAAATCTGCGAATAATTTTAGCATAAAACTAAGGCCCGTGTAAAACTAAATTGTAAGTTAAGTACTAGTTATTTTAAAGTATTCTTACACAAATGTTTAAATCTGCGAAGAATTTTAGTATAAAACTAAGGCCGATGTAAAACTAAATTGTAAATTACGTACCAGTTATTTCATATAACTCTCCCCGTGAGGGTTCCGGGGCCCTGTTATAGCGAAAACAAGAATAGACCCACTGCCTACCCAAAAGTATGTTGTAAGAGTCGACGAATTGGAAGTTTCGTTAAAAGTCGGAGTGCATCTGCCTGAGAGGCAAGGAACCAGCAGTCTGCATACAAATGAGTCAGATCTGTAAAACGGATGCACACGCAATACTCAGGTTCTGGAACAGGACTGCAGTCCAGAAGTGGACGAACAAGCAGAACTTTCTGCCAGAGTTTACAGCTGGTAAACGAGAAGAAGAGGAAAAAGATATAACTCAATCTGTTTATTGATTTTTTTCGTGTAATTAAGTACATTTGGATGCCTAAACATATAGCTTTTGAATAAGTTATTTAAAAAAAAGTTGTGTAGATAACACCGACTTTGACTGGGTGGAAAACACAACAGGAAGATTTCGATTTTGCAAATGGTATTGTTTTGCTAAGTAAGAACTACAATGACACGTAAAGAAAAACAGATGATTTAGGAAAAATAGCATCCAAAGCTGGACTACAAATGAGTTGTAAAAAGACAAATGTATTGAAGACACCATTGATAGATCAAGCAGATGTAACATTAGAGACACAGTTCTGGCATATGCCAGTGAAGGAGAACCACAAAACGATATGGAACGAAAGTTAAATTCATCACGAAACAAATGCGAACAATTATAAACATCAAATTATATGAATTCAGGAGGAGTGAAGAAATAAGGGAAATGTCTAGGCAACGACTAATATCAACAGTTAAAAGACATAGAGGGGCTGCGTGGTCTCGAGGCATGGTGTCCGCCTCGATTGCTAGAGGTTCCGGGTTCATTCCACAGTAAGGGATGGGATTTTTTCACGTGGATTTGGACTTCTAGTAATCCCCCCTGGTCAATGGGTAGTGAGATCGGACGCCCGTGTGCATTGTTTCGCATGTGAAAAATCCCTGGCAGTTGGAAATCGAAAAGAGTAGCCCAACGGCGCTGCCTGGGCAAAATTTGGAGTTACAAATCCACCCAAAGTATTTCAGGATCCTCGCCGGTGCCTCAGAGCCTGTGCACTGTGCTGGGCGTCTTCGGACTCAGAGGAAGAACGGAGCACTTATGTGCCATGATGTTGATCCATTGTTCAAACCTCAAACCTCAAGACACAGACGATGGCGCCATTTTGGACACATTCTGAGAAAAGATAAACAGAGAATCATGAAATAGGCACTGAAATAGGAGATAGGTGGACTGCGGAACGTAGGACGTTCAAGAAAAACCTTTAAGCGAAAGTTGATGAGAGATGCCAAAGATGCGGGACTGGATTCCATCCATGATATCGAAGTAAATGCACAGGATAAAACAGAATGGATAAATATTCTGTGAGCATTATGCGACACATAATGGAACAGCAGGACAATCAATGAAACATTGTTACTTCCTGATCATTTCATTGTGTTACTTGTTGTTACTTGATGAGGAAGGCTTTTTTTTGCCGTAACGTTATTGCTTGTTATACATTTAATTTTACAAACCTGGCGTATAGTACATGTTTTTCAAATATGTAGAAGCCCTATGTAGACTTGTTCGTATGAAAATAAAAATAAAAATACGTCTTTCCCACTAATGCGCAGTGGTTCTCAACCTGCTGGTAGCGACCCTTTTTTGGGGTTGAATGACCCTTTCACAGGGGTCGCCTAAGATCATCGGAAAACACATATTCATTGAAGTTATGAAGGAAAATAATTGTCTGGGGGTCACCACAGCACAAGGAAACTGTAATAAAGGGTCGCAACATTAGGAAGGTTGGGAGGCACTGAACTAAAGGAATAAAGTTTCCATTGATAGCAATTGACATGGTCGTTACAAATGCCGTTAATAATACATTCCTAATACGTTGAACAGTGAAAATGAAACCTTGATATTGATAAAAATAAGGACAAAAGTGAGTAACGTTCAACTTCCTCAGCACTCCACAAAGATCGTCCATCAGCCTGCGACACAAAGTGCCATCATTCGGTTGAGAATGGCCCGGGCACAAGCCTCCAAAACCCTATTCAACCCTTAGGGTATGTTAGAACTCGCGACGACCCTTTAAAATAATAAAAAACATATCCCGTACTAGGAGGGTAATTATAAAACAAATACAGTAAACGATAAAGAAATTGAAATATCACCAATTTTGAATATCTTATCATCGTCAAGTAGCAGGTCCTTTGCAGAACCACGGTCTGCCTGAAAGAAACTCGGTCTCTCACCAGCTCTCCCGCCTCATGCACTTTCCTACTCAAGAAGTCATATATATCCTGTGCACATCTTCGTGTCGGTCGGCCCCTGCCCCTCCTACCTGGTACCGTGCTTTCTGCTATTGTTTTTTCCAATTCGTCATAGCGCTTGATATGACTAAAATATTTCAGCTTCCGAGACAGGATGCTGTTTATTAGCCAATCTTCCTTGATGTTCAGATCTTTAAAGATGTCAGTATTTCTCCTCTTCTTTGTCCAAGATATTCTGAGAATCTTTCTATAGAATTTCAGCTCAAAAGCCCCTATTCTCTTTCTTAAGAACTGGGAGATAGTCCACGGCTCACAACCGTATGTTGCCATAGGGAAAAGCATGCTCTCAAAATTCTAATTTTTATTTCCTTGCTGGTACTTAACCATAGACTTTTAATGCTGTAAAATTTTGAATATCTAGGCTCTATAATAAACAGCCAAGGAGAATGTTAAAAAGAAGTCAAAAGAAGGATATCCATAACAGAATAAATAAATAAATAAATAAATAAATAAATAAATAAATAAATAAATAAATAGCATTACATGTTTATGGTTAAGCATCATCAAGGAAATCAAACCAAAGTCAACATTTTGAGAGTAGCACCTTCTTTATATCATCAACATTCGCATGTGCCAGTCGTGAACTATCACCCCGTCCTTACGGGGAAAAAAAACATCAGCCTTTGAGCTGAAAATCTATAGAACGATTCTCATAATACCACGGACAAAGACGAACAAAATAATGACAGTCTAAAAGATCCGAACATCAATAAACAGCAACTGGTCTCGGAAGCTGAAATACCGTGGCCATATTAAGCGCCATGTCGGACTGAAAAGAATATAATAGCAAAATGCAGGGTGTTAGCGGGGGGGGGGGGGGGGGGGGTTAGGGGGGGGGGGTGTGGTGTGTTGCAGGAGCCGACCTGAACGAAGATGAGCACTGGATGTAAGTGACTCCTTAGGTATGAAAGAACATGAGGAGGGAGAACTGGTGAGAGACCTAGTTTTCTTAAGACAGAACGTGATGAGAGCGACGTTCTGCAAAGGACCTGCTTCATGATGATAATGAGTACGTTGAATCGGCTATCTAGTATTTATTTAGGTCTACGACACCCGTAATACACCGTTTAAGCGTTCGCGATAAAACAGGAAGATGTTTAGTTTACGACGTCAAGTACCAGTATAAGGTATGCATTGTGCTGTTGTCAAATAACTTGTGATCCGAGATACTTAGTCGTACCCATGTGGGATGCAATTGTTCGTTATTTGAAGCCTCATCCTCGCTTTTGCCGGTGGCTTTAAATAAAGCCGAGCCATAAATACGGCTGATTTTGGAACCTCTTCACGGGTGTTCCTCATCCGCATGGTGGCACTTTGTGTCATCGGGTGTTTATATGCAACATTGCGATTGCCACTATTTTATGTCTTATAACAGCTGCTTCCACAGATTGCAAACTGCAACTGGAATGTTGGCAGTGGAACTTCCGACCGCTGCCTTGGGCATTTAATTCGCGTGTACGCTACTGGTTTTGATGAGACTGCAATCTGTTTCAATTCACCCCCCCCCCCCAATCAAAAATGATAGCAATGGGCATTCCGTTTTGTTTTCAAGGGTATACGAGATGAGAAATTATGGGCCTAACTAACTAACTAACTAACTAACTAACTAACTAACTAACTAACTAACTAACTAACTAACTAACTAACTAACTAACTAACTAACTAACTAACTAACTAACTAACTAACTAACTAGTTAACCAACTAACAAGTAACTAACTAACTAATTAGTTTACCAACTAACAAATAACTAACTAACTAACTAACTAACTAACTAACTAACTAACTAACTAACTAACTAACTAACTAACTAACTAACTAACTAACTAACTAACTAACTAACTAACTAACTAACTAACTAACTAACTAACTAACTAACTAACTAACTAACTAACTAACTAACTAACTAACTAACTAACTAACTAACTAACTAACTAACTAACTAACTAACTAACTAACTAACTAACTAACTAACTAACTAACTAACTAACTAACTAACTAACTAACTAACTAACTAACTAACTAACTAACTAACTAACTAACTAACTAACTAACTAACTAACTAACTAACTAACTAACTAACTAACTAACTAACTAACTAACTAACTAACTAACTAACTAACTAACTAACTAACTAACTAACTAACTAACTAACTAACTAACTAACTAACTAACTAACTAACTAACTAACTAACTAACTAACTAACTAACTAACTAACTAACTAACTAACTAACTAACTAACTAACTAACTAACTAACTAACTAACTAACTAACTAACTAACTAACTAACTAACTAACTGACTGACTAGTTAACTAACTAACAAACTAGCTAGCTAAGTAACTTACTAACTAACTAACAAACTGGTGTAGGATACAACTGTAAATGACAGTATAAGTACCAACGTAGATTATACCTAATCTGCGAATCTCCACTATATACCAAAATAGCCGTGCATATTCAAATGTCCTCCTAGGACATATTTCTGGTTCCATGTTAACCTTGGCTGTCTTTAAGTTCTGTTGTCTTGGTCGTTGAATTTTCTTGTCACAATTCGTGTTTTGTCAACTTCATTGATACAGTCCTGTCACAATTCGTGTTTTGTCAACTTCATTGATACAGTCCTGTCACAATTCGTGTTTTGTCAACTTCATTGATACAGTCCTGTCACAATTCGTGTTTTGTCAACTTCATTGATACAGTCCTGTCACAATTCGTGTTTTGTCAACTTCATTGATACAGTCCTGTCACAATTCGTGTTTTGTCAACTTCATTGATATAGTCTTGTCACAATTCGTGTTTTGTCAACTTCATTGATACAGTCCTGTCACAATTCGTGTTTTGTCAACTTCATTGATACAGTCCTGTCACAATTCGTGTTTTGTCAACTTCATTGATATAGTCTTGTCACAATTCGTGTTTTGTCAACTTCATTGATATAGTCTTGTCACAATTCGTGTTTTGTCAACTTCATTGATACAGTCCTGTCACAATTCGTGTTTTGTCAACTTCATTGATACAGTCCTGTCACAATTCGTGTTTTGTCAACTTCATTGATATAGTCTTGTCACAATTCGTGTTTTGTCAACTTCATTGATACAGTCCTGTCACAATTCGTGTTTTGTCAACTTCATTGATACAGTCCTGTCACAATTCGTGTTCTGTCAACTTTATTGATACAGTCCTGTCACAATTCGTGTTCTGTCAACTTCATTGATACAGTCCTGTCACAATTCGTGTTTTGTCAACTTCATTGATACAGTCCTGTCACAATTCGTGTTCTGTCAACTTCATTGATACAGTCCGGTCACAATTCGTGTTCTGTCAACTTCATTGATACAGTCCTGTCACAATTCGTGTTTTGTCAACTTCATTGATACAGTCCTGTCACAATTCGTGTTTTGTCAACTTCATTGATACAGTCTTGTCACAATTCGTGTTTTGTCAACTTCATTGATACAGTCTTGTCCCAATTCGTGTTTTGTCAACTTCATTGATATAGTCTTGTCACAATTCGTGTTTTGTCAACTTCATTGATACAGTCCTGTCACAATTCGTGTTTTGTCAACTTCATTGATACATTCCTGTCACAATTCGTGTTCTGTCAACTTCATTGATACAGTCCTGTCACAATTCGTGTTCTGTCAACTTTATTGATACAGTCCTGTCACAATTCGTGTTTTGTCAACTTCATTGATACAGTCTTGTCACAATTCGTGTTTTGTCAACTTCATTGATACAGTCTTGTCACAATTCGTGTTTTATCAACTTCATTGAAAGAGTCTTGTCACAATTCGTGTTTTGTCAACTTCATTGATACAGTCTTGTCAAAATGTTGCTTGGTATTTACTTTTAAATTCCCTTAATTAACCTTTCCAATCACTATTAATTTTACTACCCTGTTATATTACTCTAATAATAGTCTTTGTATCCTGGAATTGAAAGGTCGTTGTTTTTTTCCACCCAATTGAATGCGTTCTTTTGTTCTTTAAAAAAAAATCTCATTGAAAACTGAGCTTTTTTAGTAAATCTATTTTCTTTTATCGTTTGTCAACAACAATGTTTTCAAGCACAATTTTTTATTAACTTGTTTCTACAGCTGATTACCGTGTAATGTCTAAACAACTGTAGTTAACCTAACAACTAGTAGTTCACTTCATGTTTGACAAAGGCTGCCTGGCCGAAACATTACGTTATTTGTGTGTTGTTTTGTGCACGTTTGTTTCCTTTTTTCTTTCCCATTTGGTTAAGCTTCTTAGTCAAATATCACTGGGATTCCAATGTCTAAATAATCGGAGAGAGCTTAATTTATTGATCTATGATGTCATTTAGTTTTATTTATCAATGTCAAGCTTGCCCACGTGTTATGACTATTAAAAGAACAAATTATTTATCTGAAAACGACGGAACAATTCATTCGCCAGTGCTAGACTGGAGTTTAAAGCGCAAGCTTACCGTCATACCCAAAAATTTATTTTTCGTTGTTGGCATCACTATCCTCATCGTCGTCATCACTATCATCATCATCATCGTCATCATCATCATCATCGTCATCATTATCATCATCATCATCATTATCATTTTCTTCTTCTTCTTCTTCTTCTTCTTCTTCTTCTTCTTCTTCTTCTTCTTCTTCTTCTTCTTCTTCTTCTTCTTCTTCTTCTTCTTCTTCTTCTTCTTCTTCTTCTTCTTGCTGTTGTTGTTGATGCTGTTGTTGTTGTTGTTGGTGTTGTTGTTGTTGTTGTTGTTCTACTTCTTCTTCTTCTTTTTCTTCTTTTTCTTCTTCTTCTTCTTCTTCTTCTTCTTCTTCTTCTTCTTCTTCTTCTTCTTCTTCTTCTTCTTCTTCTTCTTCTTCTTCTTCTTCTTCTTCTTCTTCTTCTTCTTCTTCTTCTTCTTCTTCTTCTTCTTCTTCTTCTTCTTTTTCTTCTTCTGCTTCATTTTCTTATTTTTCTTCTGCTGTTTCATCCTCCTCCTGCTCCTCTTTCTTCTCCTCCTCCTTGTTTTCTTCCTTCTCTTCTTTTTTCTCCTATCCCATTCCACCTCTCATTCTTCTTTTTCTTCTCATCCTTCTCCTGGGTTATAATATTTCTCTTCTTTTTCTCTCCATGTCATTCTCATCATACCTGTTGTTGAACCGTACTGTCAGTGTATGAATTTACATCCCCGTGTGCTCTCCAAGACCCGGCTGTGGGGAAAGGGGATGGGGGAAATACACCCAGTAACCATTGCAAGCATGTTGTGAGCATTCGAGCTCGGAGTGCATCTGCGACTGAGAAGCGAGTAATCAACAGTCTGCACACAAACAACTCAGGGCTGTTAAACGCAAAACACCAAAGCCTAGAAGTAGACGAGCAGCCAGAACTTTCCGCCGCAGTTCGCAGCCCATGACCACGAAGTAGAAAAAAAAAAAAAAAAAAATTTACAGAAAAACTGCGATATGCATTCTTGAATTGACCGTGGTATTTGATCACCATGTTAACCTTCTAGACAGCTCCCTGAGGGAATCCCACGCTGTCAGTGTATTTCTACCAGACACGAGTATACACAATGTTTTTGCTGTAATGATATCCCCATAAGCATTACACTCCCACCGACTGCATTCATTGAGCGCTGCCACCTTTTTTGCTCTCTCACAATGAAAACTTAGTCCCACCATTTTCTCTATATCAGTGTTCTTCAACTTTTTTGTACACAAGGGGAATTGTTTCGCAGTCCACTTGATAGCTAGCCAATCACGGAAACAAAAACAATCCCAGCATTTTTTGGGGGCTCATGTAGTTTTTTAAGGCACATTTAACGTTTAACAGTTTGCCATTGCTACTCAACAGTCAGCTCTCGGTACCACTGTCAAAACCAACGCAAGACAACTCGTCCGCAGCTGGGATCGAACCTCCCACCCCGTCCTTACGTAGCACGATTGCAACGCCTAAGCCACAAAGGCCGATATCGGTAATCTGGTTAAACTGGATGTCGCGAAATGAAAATTTTCGGCTTATGTGACATCTGCTGCTGCTTAGAGGTTGGAAAATATGTGCAGTTGAACGGGGTACATGTTTTATTCACACCTCCCCCCCCCCTTTTCCAACCCATTGATGTGTTAATTTGAGGTTTCGAGGTTTTGCACAAAGGGTCAACATCATGGCACACGGGTAGGAACCCATAAGTGCTTTGTTCATCTTCTAACTCAAGTCTGAGTCCGAAGAAACTTAACACTGTGCACAGGCTCTGTAGCACCAACGAGGATCCTGAAATACTTTGAGTAGATCTGTCACTCCAAATTTTGCCCAGGCAGCGCCGTTAGGCTACTCTTTCAAATTTTCAACTGCCGATGGATTTTTTATGTGCGAAACAATGCACACGGGGGTCCGATCTCACTACCCAGAGACCAGGAGGAATTACTAGAATTCCAAGTCCACGTGAAAGAATGCCAGCACCTGCGGGGATTGAGCCCAAAAAATCCTCTAGCACTCGAGGCGGACACCATGTCTCGAGACCACGCAGTCCCTTTAATTTTACCACTGAAATCAAGGAAGAAAAAACAACCTACCATATCCAGTTTAGAAATAGTGTACGTTTTCCCTTGATTTATTACAACTACAACGTTTTTTTTTTTTTTTTTTTGTAGTTAGATGTGCACATTCCAGTACTTCTTTTAATATTTTGATATTACTGATAACGTTTAATGTGTAAATTAAATTATGTAAGAAGGGAGATAGAATAGAAGTGCAGAATGTTAGGCTGGCCTGTATGCCTAATTCCTAACCTTTTTTTTGTTCGTTCGCTCATTCGTTTCCTGATAATAAAAATTGTAACCCCCTGCACTGCTACGCTGCCACCAGTAGATTGAAGAACACTGCTCTACATTTGTTGTAATAAGTAAAGTAAATTAAACGCTCCTTTACACACGCCAGTGAAGCACCGAGCATATAATTATTTGTTTTATAAGCTTTTATTAATTTTGAATTCGTTTGTTTGTCTGTTTGGCTGTTTACGTTCGATTTTTACACTATTTTTTGATAAGCTATATTGCTGAAATTTTTGCACAAACGTTTCTTTGTTGATGTCAATGCAGTGTGTTGACAAAATATTATAATTTTTGTTTCTTGGTGATCACATTTTTAATACATATATATCAATCATCCCTCGAAGGGTTTTATTGTCAATATTGCACCGGTCGCCTTTTCTTCTCAGGAATTTCCCTGGTATAAATTAAGACATGTTCGAAGTGGGAGCCAAATTTATGCTTCAAAACAAACCGGCTCCATGGAGATTTAAACCCACGACCTTCAGACCTGCCGGCACTGCTATAATCTTTTTTTTTTTAGTTGCGTATCCTTTATAGGACGTTGCAGAACCAACCCCAACAGCCCCTGGCTGTTGTGTGGTTTCTCTAGGCAAATTTAAGTCCAGTAGGTAGCCATTTCTTTCTGGACGGTCGGCTTTCTTGATACCACTGTCGAAACCAACGCAAGGCGCGTAGTCCGCAGCTGGAATCAAACCCAGCATCCTGGCATTACGAAGCGTTCGCATCGACTGAGCCACAGAGCCGACACTGCTATAATACTTCTGTTCAAATATTTAATTAGCAATCGTTACTGGAAACGTTCGCTGTTTTCTGTTTTAATTCTTTATGGTTGTTAACATTTATGTTTGGCGCTGCTATTACTAATTATTGTGGCAGTCTGTTTTTCTGTAGCATATGTTGTCCGTCATAATTGCATGGATCACGTGAAAATTTACTCGATATATCGTCTCCCATTTATTATCTTGTGTTTGTTATTATTTTTGTAGAGAACTAAATAGTGTTATAGATAAGGGATTATAGATGGGAAATTGTTGAACAAATAGAGATGGCAAACATATGAAATATATTATCATGTGGCTTATCAGGTGGCGCAGGCGTTCTTGTCTCGACGCAGATCACGGTCTTTGATACCGAGCATCAATTCTGTTTACTTATTCAATCAAGGGCGCCGACACAAAGAATAATAGAAGGAAATGGGTACTCATGTCTGTACGCCTGAGCTTATAGGTTCCAGTGCCTATGCAATCAATAGCACACAACTCACCATGATTTTTTCCCTTCATCCGGCAGTATACGCAATTTGTTGTTGTTGGGTACTCACTGGGAACCTTCCATTTGTTTCTTCACAGATCTCAACCAACAATAGGGCTGCGTGGTCTCGAGGCATGGTGTCCGCCTCGAGTACTAGAGGTGCCGGGTTCAATCCCCGGCAAGAGCTGAGATTTTTTCACATAGAATTGGAGTTCTAGTAATTCCACCTGGTCTCCGGGTAGTGAGATCAGACGCCCGTGTGCAGTGTTGAGCATGTAAAAAACCCTTGGCAGTTGGAAATAGAAAAGAGTAGCGTAACTTCGCTGCCTGGTGGAAAATTGGAGTAAAAAA
>CAJHNH020000403.1:278316-303316 GCA_905116865.2 Candidula unifasciata | reverse complement strand
GAGAGAGAGAGAGAGAGAGAGAGAAGAGGGAGAATATATGTCACCTTTAACTTCATCCAAATTAGAAAAATGTAATTCATATCAGTGTATATTTTGGCAGCTTGTTTTTTACAAATAAAAAAAACAAAAAAAACAACAACAACAACAATGCGATGAAGACAAAACTGTCAAATACCGACAGCCCAATGTCCCCCGATTGTACGTAGATTGACAGATAAACGCATCAAACAAAGACACAAGTAAACAGCTGCAGACAGTTTGATGAATCGACACAGATACAGCTACGAAAACGTATTTTTTTTTTTTTTCACAAACTGACAACTCGCAGATCATTTTGAGAAAGGTAGAAACAGGCAAGATACACGCAGAGTGGCAAGCATCACTTCAGAGGTCCCGGGTAGTTAGCATCTTTTTGGGTATTTTTTTCCCCAGGTTATGCCGGTGTGTTGGAAAATGAGCAGTTGATAGACTGGCCGGTTCGGCACCGCTAGCTTCTAGTAATTTCCCCTGGTTTCTGGGGACGTCCGTATGTATTGTAGAGCGCGTACAAAATCCCTCGACAGTTGGAAATCGAAAAAAAAAGTAGCCTTACGGCACTGCCCTGGCAAAAATCTACCCAGAGTATTTTAGGATCCCCGCCGGTGATACGGAGTTCGTTCACTGTGCTGAGATTCTTCTGACTCAGGTTACTATCTGTGTGCCATGATGTTGATCCGTAGTCTGAATATGTTGCTTTAACAAGTCTGATTTGTGCTCTGACACACTGATCTACTTCTCTCATCGCCAACTGTTTCCAAACCTTGGTTTGTCCATGCTTGTATCTTCTTCTTGCGCCATCCAAGACCTTCTTTTTATCAGTTATGATTAGGGCACTAGAAGAGAAAATAACTACATGTGAAATGCGCAAGGTCTCCGCAAGGTCACTAACAACACACACACACACACACACACACACACACACGACAGGGTTAAGAATACCAGCATTAGAGAGAAAGTTTGAATAAGACTATGTCTGGATTATATCGACAGACAAAGACATAAAGTGGTCAGCCATCTAGTGAGAATGCAGCTAGGCCAGATTGCATATGCAACTTTTTACAGCATAAAATCTGGGAGAAAGGCGAGAGGAAGACTAAAAAATATGGATAAATGGTGCAGCAACCAGCAAACTAGCAAAATAGATGAACAAAGCCACCAGAGAAGCACAACATAAATGCAGAAAACCACGACACTGGACAACAACCTGGTGTCAATGAGACCACAAAATCACGACACTGGGCTACAACGTGGTATCAGTGAGACGACAAAAGAAGAGGTGTTATCTTCGAGAATGTATCCCCACCATTACCGACCCATCCACAGATGAGAGTTGGGCGTATTGTCAGCTCCCCTACATTAAAACAGCTTGACAAAATATAAAACCAGATGAGCTAAAACAGCCGCGTTATTAAGAAAATATTGCGATTTACCTTACGAAGACAAAACAGGTACTAAAATCGGAATTGAATGGACTGAAGAAACGAGGAGGTCCACAAGAGACCCTACGAGGAAGGTAGGTGCAAGAAGCCAGGTTGCCTGACTAGATTTGTACAAGAAGCCAGGTTGCCTGACTAGATTTGTGCAAGAAGCCAGGTTGCCTGACTAGATTTTACACACGATATCGAGTAAATAGCACAGGATATAACGGAATAGACGTGTCACTTTGGCGTCCTTCTTGCTTAGAAACGGAACAGCAAGATGATGATGATTATGATGATGATGATGACGACAATGATGACGATGATGATGAATGCAGAATGTGGTAATCTGTCTTGAGAACAATAATCTAAACGACATTTTTGTTTTCGATCAACTGAAGGAAATACAACTGAGATAATAACAATAAGTACCATGGATGAAGAGGAAAAACTTCGACATTCTGAAGGAGTTGAACATCAAGGAGAACTGGCTCATAAACAGCATCGTGACCCGAAAGCTGACGTATTTTGGCCACATCAAGCATCATGGTGTCTTAGAAAAGACGGTGACGGAAGGCGCAGTTTGTGAAAGGCGAGGCAGGGTTCAACCACCGCAAATATGGATATAAGTCACTGAAGATGCTTCGGCATTAAAAGCACATAGGGCCGGAGAGCTGCCTAGGGAAAGGGCTACTTTCAGGCGTGCCGTGACGAGAGCGACGTTCTGTAAAAGACTTGCTATGTGATGATGAAGAAAACAAGTAAAGATCCCTTTTCAAGCTTTTAGGCGTATCGGTATATATGAAGAGCGCCCATATTTTTACAGACCCTCGGCACTAGGTGGGTAATATGGTCAGCATTACGCCGGCCGTTTTTACTTCCCCAGGACAGCCAAGCTGGTACCCATTTTAGGCTGGGTCGACCTGCAACAGATACAAATCCACGCAGCCAGCAGTGGGTTTCGATCGCGGTACGTAGGAATTACGAGTCGGACTCGCAACGCCCAAGCCACGGAGGCCGCCGATAATTACAATAAATAACTACAAACACATCATTGATTATTATTTGTATGTGTGCGCGTCCGCGCGCAGGATTTTACAGTTGGATCCATAGCGTGTTAGCCTCACCTGGCAGGTACGTCAGGACAAATAGGCCAACACCTGTTGTGCTGTAAGTGATTTTTTTTTTCTTTTTTACAGATGCAAAGTAAGCAGCGCCCTCAACCTTACTTCCCTCAACCTTACTTTTCTCAACCTTACTTCCCTCAACCTTACTTCCCCCAACTTTACTTCCCTCAACCTTACTTCCCTCAACCTTACTTTCCTCAACCTTACTTCCCTCAACCTTACTTTCCCCAACTTTACTTCCCTCAACCTTACTTTGCTCAACCTTACTTACCTGAACTTTACTTCCCTCAACCTTACTTCCCTCAACCTTATTAGGCTGCGCCTGCGGCCCGCCGAAAACAAGAAATTGTTTGGCGCCTCGCCTGATTTCTAATAAAACGCATAAGCAAAAACTAAAAGAAGATAGCTGTTTTATGATACAATTATTTAGTAATGAAATTGTAGATTTCACCTACTGCTGCAGAAGTGTTACAAAATCTGATATACGTGGCTGCGTGTTGTTTTTGATAGGCCAAGCGATGCATTTACAACAATAAGGTTTCTCTGTTTAATCTGTTCTCTTAATATGGCCCAGACACTTTTCACACAACAAAAAGTCGAAAAAGTAAGGGAGGGGCCGGGGGGGGGGGGGGGGGGGGGATTTCTTTGCATTAGGAGAACTTTTTTACTTTAATCCGGATTGGCTCTCTTTGCCTCAAGATAATTATTTCACTTTATATTAGGATTGGCTCTCTTTGCCTCAAGATAATTATTTCACTTTAATCCGGATTGGCTCTCTTTGCCTCAAGATAATTATTTCACTTTAATCAGGGCTGGCTCTCTTTGCCTCAAGATAATTATTTAACTTTATATTAGGATTGGCTCTCTATGCCTTAAGATAATTATTTCACTTTAATCAAGATTGGCTCTCTTTGTCTCAAGATAATTATTTCTCTTTATATCAAGATTGACTCGCTTTGCCTCAAGATAATTATTTCACTTTATATCAGGACTGGCTCTCTTTGCCTCAAGATGTTTATTTCACTTTAATCAGGATTGGCTCTCTTTGCCTCAAGATAATTATTTCACTTTATATCACGATTAGCTCGCTTTGCCTCAAGATAACTTTAACAACTTTAACTCTATATCAGGATTGGTTCTCTTTACCTAAAGATAACTCTTTCACTTTATATCAGGATTGGCTGACTTTGCCTCAAGATAAGTTTTTTTTACCTAATATAAGGACTGGCTCTCTATGCCTCAAGATGAGTTTTTCACTTTATACCAGGACTATTTCTCTTTACCCCAAGAGATCTCTTTTACTTTATATCAGAGCCTCTCAACCTCAAGAGATCTCTTTTACTTTATACCAGGGCCTCTCTTTACCTTATAAGAACTAGTTCATTTTAAATCAGGACTGACACAGAGAACTGCGTGGTCTCGAGGCATGGTGTCCGCCTCGAGTGCTAGATGCGTTCAAGAGTAGCCTAACGGCGCGAGCAAAAATTGAAATTTAAAATCTACCCAAAGTATTGCAGGATCCTCGCCGGTGATACAAAGCCTGTGCACTGTGCTGAGCTTCTTCGGACTCAGACTTGAATAAGAAGAAGAACAGAGCACTTATGGGTTAATACCCGCGTGCCATGATGTTGATTCGTTGTTAAAAAAACCTTCAAAAAAAAATCTCTAAAATCAGGATTGACGCTCTGTTATCTCATAAAAACCCTTTTCCCCGAAACAACAAACACTGATACGGTCGTTTATGGCAAACTGTAATAGGAAGATAAAAATTACTTCACAACGCAAGTGAGACAGCTGTTAGCTGAATGAATTACTTACCTAATTCCCAGTGTGATTACCAGATTGTTGTGCTGAGATATAAACTAGTGGTCTTGCATTCCCGTGCGACCCTGGAATTTTAATGTTACGTGTTATAAAATTAGATTTAGCCTGTGCTTTGTGATGAAAGTGTGTTGTTGGTCTTGGACGTGTGGGTTTAAGCAGGACGCATGATTGTGGCAGGGGATAGTTTTATTGTCCGTGTTTGGATAGTAGGGACACACGAAATACTGTGTTGGATTATTATTGTCTGGGGTTCAAAAAGGTATGTGGGCTTCTTTTATAGTACTTTCCATATAAAGAAAATGGTCGAATTATATGTATTATCCCAACTGCTATATGGTGTGGAAAACTGGACATTCAGTTAGTGTTAGAAAGTTGAATTCTTCTTCTTTTTCTTCTTCTTCTTTTCTTTTTCTTCTTCTTCTTCTTCTTCTTCTTCTTCTTCTTCTTCTTCTTCTCTTCTTCTTCTTCTTTCTTCTTCTTCTTCTTCTTCTTCTTCTTCTTCTTCTTCTTCTTCTTCTTCTTCTTCTTCTTCTTCTTCTTCTTCTTCTTCTTCTTCTTCTTCTTCTTCTTCTTCTTCTTCTTCTTCTTCTTCTTCTTCTTCTTCTTCTTCTTCTTCTTCTTCTTCTGCTTCTTCTTCTTCTTCTGCTTCTTCTTCTTTTTCTTCTTCTGCTTCTTCTTCTTCTTCTTCTGCTTCTTCTTCTTTTTCTTCTTCTTTTTCTTCTTCTTCTTCTTCTTCTTCTTCTTCTTCTTCTTCTTCTTGTCTTCTTCTTCTTCTTCTTCTTCTTCTTCTTCTTCTTCTTCTTCTTCTTCTTCTTCTTCTTCTTCTTCTTCTTCTTCTTCTTCTTGTCTTCTTCTTCTTCTTCTTCTTCTTCTTCTTCTTCTTCTTCTTCTTCTTCTTCTTCTTCTTCTTCTTCTTCTTCTTCTTCTTCTTCTTCTTCTTCTTCTTCTTCTTCTTCTTGAAGTTTACAGCTAAGCTGCGATATCTACACCGAACGGCCTAACACGTTTGATTTGATCGTCCCTAATTAGTCCCCTTTTGCAACACTCGTGTTAGGGGGCAGCAGGTGTCTCCCCCCCCCCGCCTCTTTCAGCGGGGCCTCAGAACACAACAGGAAGGGGGGGGGGGAAGAGAAAGTGGCTTAAGGTCCTGAAAGTTAGGATCTGCAGAAGAATATATCTAGCAGGGGCGTGGGGGTGGGGGGGGGGCAGGTCTCTTTTTGTTATCCGAAGCCTCCTATAAACAAACAACCAGAATGAAACAGAGAGAGAGAGAGAGAGAGAGAGACAGAGAGAGAGAGAGAGGAGAGGGAGGGGGAGTAGGAAAAAGACAGGGAGAGAGAGAGAGAAAGAGGGAGGGAGAGTAGAAAAAAGACAGGGAGATAGAGAGTGGGGAGAGGGGAGGGTGGGAGAAAGAGGGAGAAAGACAGTGAGAGAGAGGAAGGAGGAGATAGTGAAGAAGAGAGAGGGAGACAGGGAGATAAAAAAAAAGGTAGAGATGCAAAGAGACAATTAGAGCATTAGAAAGGTTGGGAGTCACTGTTGAAGATAGATAGATTGTGAGACAACTAATTTTTAAATTAGTTTGTCTAAGTTACAATATTACTGCCCCATGACTGCTCAGTTACCGTCCCAGTGGAAAGCACACAAAATCCCCTTCACTGTCCAATTTGAAAACTAGTGAGAAACCAGTCAGTCCCGACAAAATTTTAAATCTTGCACAAGCAAAAGCAAAAATGCATATGGTAGCTGTATACAGGAACTCCTTCAACACAAATTCCCAAGAAACGAATTCGAGTTAAAAACTCAAGCTGAACGTGTAGTGATAGATGCATCATGAATAATACGCTTCTGCTGGAACCAATATTTTGTTCGGGGTAACCGAAAGTTCGTTATGCAACCTTGTGTTAACCAGGGTATACTGTATGGTATTTTCAAAACAATGGAATAGGTGGGTATACTCTGTGTGTTTTAAATATTATATATTAAAGATGGTATGGAAGCTGACGTGGTGTAGCGGCTAAAAGCTCGCTTGCAGATCCGAAGGTCGTGGGTTCAAATCCGAATTGTGCTGGAATTTTTTTTAATTGACCTTGGTCGATATACCCTTACATTTGAACCAGGTAAATACCTCGGAAGTGAACGCAGCCGGCCTGATGCTCACCATATTACCTTCAAAGTGCCGATTGGTCAATAAAATATGGGTCTAGCCCTATGTGCCCAATACGTCTGAAGGCGTTGAAAGTGATCCTTTACTTTAAAGTTTTTCTGAAAGCTTTTGTTAATCTAAATCGAATTAAGATTTTATGGTGATTTGTATAACTCCAATTAAGCTTTTACATTGATCTGTATAACTCCAATTAAGTTTTTACGTTTGTTTGTATAACTCGAATACAGTTTTTACATTGATTTGTATAACTCCAGTTAGGCTTTTACAATCATTTGTATAATTCTAATTAAGCTTTTACATTGATTTGTATAACTCCAATTAAGTTTTTACATTGATTCGTATACGGCGTATCCGATTCTTTTTCTCCCCCTTCACTTAAATCATCTGAGGTTTTTTTCTTATGCATTGTATAAGTTAATCATCAATTCTTTAAGGTTGTTCTTGATGCTGTCGATCCATTATTTGCGTGGTCTTTCTCTTGATCATCACATTTACTCAGCGTAGCTGTTTGTACCTATAGGAACCAGCGGTATTCTTGTTAGCTGATCAAACCATCTCATCTGCTACTCTCATATTCACACGTAAAACAACAAGGACAAGTATATGGTTGTAAAGATTGAACAGCATAACGCGATATGGTTAAGGGTCATGTTCCTTTGCGGAGAAAAGACGGAAAGGAAAGATACACAAAACTAAACCAACACAAACAAATGAAATCTTTTCTAAATTATTCACTGCAATCCAACAGCGTTGACATTGTTTATCGATTCATGCAACAGAATTATCTTCGTCGCTTTGTGAATCCTGATACTAGTTTTTAATATTACATTACACTCGCTATTCTTGAATTGGATATGATTGTACCTTTTCATTTCTCGGTCCCTTTTTGACTATGGCGTTGTTTAAAAACATTTTAATTACACTTCAAAAGAAGATAATAATTTGCCCAGTGTGGTATCGGATTATTCAAAGACTTTGTTGTTCCTAGTTGTCTTTTTTCGAGATTACAAAGAGACTTAGAACATTAAACCGTTCACAATTATCAAGACAAAACTTTCATTCAGAGTTAAGGGCCTTGGTTCGCATTGATAGTGAAAAATTGGATACTGTTTCTCATATTCTATAATCAAAAGTACTATAATAATGATAATAATCTAAAAAAAAAAAAAATAAAAAAAAAATATTTGCATTGTGTGAATGTCAACTACAGGCATACACGGACAAGTTTCTGGAATATTCCCGTGCCATTAACACACGTACGACGCCAGTGGATATTATTCAGCCGAATATCAGCATCGTAATCCGTTTATAGAATTCAAGTGGGAAGAATATTACATGAAGGAAAAGCTATACAGAAATCTGGTCTGAGAATATGCTTAAAGTGATTAATGGGAACGCATGAGGTGAAAATGTTTGCAAATTGCCAGTTCGAGGTTAAAACGATTCCAACCCCCCCCCCCCCCCCCCCCCCCCAATACAATTTATGTAATTTTGTTGTTGTTGTTGCTATTTACCCGGTAATGGAGCATAGGCCTCCAACCAACTCAAGCTAAATTGCTCTGACCTTTGCTAGCTTTTGCAGCGCACGCCATGACTTCTTTATGTAATTAACTTCGCTCTCTAGTTTCCTACTCCATTTTCTTTCTGCCTTTTCGTCTATGCCATGTCGCAAATCCAACAGCATATACACGCATTAAATGCATAAGGCAGCAGTCAGAAAAGCCAGTACAAACAGTCTGACACTGGACATGCCGTTCATCGTCTTTGGCAGCGGTTCCCAAACTGGGTGCCGCAAGCGTATGTCAGGGGTGGCGCGGCAATAAACAAGAATTTCAGAATCTACTTGATACCAACGAAGACAGCAGTTTAAAACAGAAATACCGCGAAAGAAGCCAAGAAGAGTTGAGTGCATTCTCAACATCATCATTTCTCGTTGTGCCTAGTGGCACATGAGGCTTCAGAGAGGACTTAGGACTTTCCATGCTTTCCTGTCCTGTGCAATCTTCAGTGCAGTTTTCCATGTCAAAGATGCCGCACTCAGGTCACTTTCCATAGAAAAACTGGCAAAATGATGCTCTTGTAGAGTTGGAGATTCGTTCCTCTGCAGTAATTGTTGGATTTTCAGATATGAAGCATCCTTCCAAAAGCAGCTCTAGCTTTGTTCAGACGTGACTTTATGTCCTCTTCGGTCCCTCCCGGCAGGGACACCACACTGCCAATATATGTGAAATGTTCTACATTTTCAAGAGTTTGGTTATTTATGGTCACTGGTTGTTGGTTTGGACTGCTTGTTATGATCTTAGTTTTCTTTGTATTTATTCTCAGTCCCACCATTTCTGCTGTGCAGTTTAGTCTGTTACTTTTTTCTTGTATATGTTCATGTTTATGTGATAGGAGTGCTATATCATCTGCAAAATCAAGGTCCTCAAGCATGGTGAATGGAGTCCATCGTATGCCTGCCTCTCAATGTCTTGTCTACTGTGTTCTTTAGTATCCAATTAATCACAAGGTTGAAGAGGAGAGATGACACAACACATCCCTGTCTTACACCTGTCTTTACTGGGAAAGATGTATTGTAATTTTTTTATACTGCAGGAAAAGTCTTTATAGAAGAGAGCAATTATGTTGACTATTTCTTTCTGGAATTCCATAATGTCGTAAAATTTTCCATAGACTGTCTTAAGTACGCTGTCAAAAGCTTTCTCAAAGTCCACAAAATTAATATATATACTTCTCTGCCATTCATTGCATTGTTCTCAACATACGCTTAAAAAAAAAAAAAGCAGATTAGGAGCAATCTTCAAGTGATTTGTGTCTACAGTTACCTGAATTTCACATAAACATAAGGGAAACAATTAAAAAAATTATTCCAAACAGTTACATTCATCGCATTACAGGCAACTGAACATTACATTTGCACAATTTTTTAAAATTCTATTTTCCCTAAGTATTAAAACCGATTTAAGGTTAGGCGTGCTGCGACATTGTTCTTTGCCCTACAGGGTACCGCGTCAGGAAAACAAGTTTGAGCAACGCTATTCTATGAAAGCAACAGTTACAACTAATAACTAGTCGCGAACGTAATTAATAGCATGAGCTACGACAAGTTCTCTGGCAACAAAACACTCACCTTTTTACATTTGTAGTTTACAACACAAGGCCGAATGGTTAGAACGCTGTGCTCTTGCGGGAGTCCCACGTTCGAATCCTCGGTAAGGCTGGAGATTTTTTTCTGTCGGGGGCAAAATAAAATCCTCACCTGTACAGTCGTGGCGACAGCATTAGCCATGCGGCCGTAAATCCTCAGGCTCAAAGACCCCTATGCCTACACTGCAAAAGTGGTGTCATAAAGGCAGTGATTGGCAGTTGACAGTTCACAACACAAACCAGGTTGAGCACAGCCGTAAAGCATTCTAAAAGAAAACCATAGACTCATTGTTGCGCCATGCAATCAACTCAGTAGCTAGACAACAGAACTATATTCTTTCAGTCTAAATACTGACGAAAATGCAAAGCTTGACTACAGTCAGAGGCGAAAACTAGGGTTCTTTATAATATCTTACCCCCCAGATGACGTCATAGAACAGTCCAACATTTCAAAGGGTGGTAAGCCTGGGTTTCCGGCTTTCTGATGCTTTTGACGACTCCAAAACATCTAGAAGTGGCCCTAACACCGACCTACCTACGTCCCACGAGAGAGTTCAGCTAGGCCCCACGAATGCACGCAGCCTAGGTTCCATGACGGCATTCAGCCTAACAATCACCACCTGAAATATTAGACTGTCCCGTGACCTGTGGATTTCCCTTGTCTGGGGTAAGGTATTAATAAAGAACAAAAACTAGAGACAACTAAAAGCAGTAAGCCGGCATGTCCGCCATATTGACAGAAAACATGTCAAGTAGTATCTGTTTCTTCTTCTTCTTCTTCTTCTTCTTCTTCTTCTTCTTCTTCTTCTTCTTCTTCTTCTTCTTCTTCTTCTTCTTCTTCTTCTTCTTCTTCTTCTTCCTCTCTCTCTCTCTCTCTCTCTCTCTCTCTCTCTCTCTCTCTCTCTCTCTCTCTCTCTCTCTCACTCCCTCTCTCTCTCTCAAGAATCCAACAATGAAAGCTTTGTGTGTTAAGAAAGAACGAATCTCCCGTAGCTCAGGATGTTTCATAATAAAAAGATGACATTCAGTTGTTATTTGTTTGAGGTTTGAATAACGGATCAACATCATGGCACACGGGTTTGAGGTTTGAATAACGGATCAACATTATGGCTCACGGGTTTGAGGTTTGAATAACGGATCAACATCATGGCACCCAGGTAGTCACATATAAGTGCTTCCTTCTACTTCTGATTCAGGCCTGAGTCCGAAGAATCTCAGCGCAGTTCACAAACTCCGTAGCACCGGCGAGGATCCTGAAATACTTTGGATAGATTTGTACCTTTACATTTTGTCCGGGCAGCGCCGTTAGGATACTCTTTTTTGATTTCCAACTGACAAGGGATGTTTTTTTTTACGTGTGCAACAAAACATACGACCAAGGGAAATTACTAGAAGTCCATATAAAAAAATCTTAGTCTTTACCTGGGCTTAAACCCGGGACCTCCAGTATTCGAGACGGACGCCACACATTTGCTGTTGGTCGTGGTTTTCAGCTGCATTTGTCACAGAATTCTTACAAAATCTTACTTAAATCCTGATTTAGTTATAACCCGTTTCCATGCCTTCATGTTGTATTGACCATATAGGGCAAGGACTATATTTTGAAGACGGAGCACTTATCTGTTACTGCCCTTGTGCCATGATGTTGATCCGTTGTCTAAACCTAAAACTATACATAAAATCTTTAACAAGAAATATTTTCTTTAAATTTCAGATTGTATCCCTCCTCCGAGGTCGTGCTGATCCCAAGGCCAAACGAACATTGCAACCATGAAAGTCCATCAAGCTCGATATTGTTTATATAGCACAGCTTCAAAAGTTACAATTATGCTACTGCTGTGCTGCCATAATTCAGATTCTATGACTGTCCGAGAGAATCATATAGATGAAGTATTACTTGACGATGTCCTGGCAGCTTTAGAACGAACTGTGAGGTTCTTTGCCGAAGATTATGTTTCTCTTAATCTGGACGGGCTGTTTGGTATACGACTGTCTCAAGGTAAGATCACACATTGAAGTTCAGAAGTTTAGGAGTCGGAGTTTTGTAATCATTTGATGTGATAGTAAAACTAACTTTGGTCTACCCAGATCCAGCCCATATACACACTAGCTCACTAATGAATGGTAGACCTTGAGCCATGTGTCCTTGGTATAAGGTTACAGGGGTGTTGCGCAATGCTGTTGATATCGCGTGTTGTACATTTCAGCACGCCAGCGATTTTACCACACACACAACAAAAAAACACGGACAAACTGAGTCTAACACAACACCCCCTAGAGAGTACTGCAACCTATGTCACGGGCATTCTCTTTCTCGAAAAAAACAAAAAAACAAAAAACAACATAAATACAAGACAACCCAGAAAAAAAACCCAGCAGAGCGGCACATCACTAAGCTGCAGGAAAGTAGACACGTCCAACAAAGGTGTGAATGAAACGTGACTAACTTTGTTTTGGGAGACTAACTTAAATCTAACCAGTGTGATACAGTCGACGTCACTGCACACTGGACATTCCCGGGCGTTGTCAGACATCCGATGCAGCTGGCGCTCTAAGGTACCACAATTGAATGTTGATATGAGGATCTAGTTGTAATGTGTCCTGTCTCGGCCTTAATGGCGACAAAGACGCGCTTTACCCTGTTTATTCTCCTGCCACGCAATCATGTTAGTGTCCGAGATTCGCCATTAGCCACTAGCCTAGTCCGTCGGGGAAGTCGCTGAGGCGAAGCGGCTAGACGCTCGCGCGGATCGAAAAGTCGTTGGTTCGCTCCCTGGCGGAGCCGGACTTTTTTCAAAAATTACCTTGGCTCCCAGGACGACTCAGCCTTGAGTTAGTGCCAAGTGCGGTCCCGGGAAAGTAAAGGCGGCCTGTGTGATGCTGACCACGTCATCCATATTGTGCCGATGGATCTATAAAATATAGGTCTAGCCCTATATGCCCTACACGTCTAAAGGCTTTGAAAAAGGTCCTTTACTTTACTTACTAGTCCGTCGGTGTTCCCAGATAAAACCTTACATGGGTACCACGAAATGTCCATGGAATTGAAGGTACGAGTATGATGTTAAGGATATCATTCATCGAGTTCCAACTGGTCTGCATACATTAGTCCAGCACTGAATGCCCAATGCGTCTGTGCCGCGACACCGCACCACTACAGTGTGTTTCGAAAGTCGTGCTCTGATACTTCTACAAATATCACGAAAACTCCTATAGGTTTAGGTTTAGACGACGGATTTGTCTGTTTGTCATTCTTCTTTTCATTACCTTTGAATAAAAAAAGAGGGGGGGGGGGGGTGTGGGCGAGTCGTGGGGGGTTTTGTCATATTTTCAATAGGGCGCCACCTGAAAAAAAAGTTGAAAACCACTGCTTTCATGGAGTTCCGAGGCAAACCACCCAATTAGAGTAATAGCAGCATGGTTAATTATTAATGAGGTATCGGTCTCGCTGCTTAAGTGCCCTAGATACGAAGTACTATCCTTCGGGGTCCAATTCCCGGGGGGTGAGCGATTTACCCTTGCGTTAACAACTTTGGGGTGGGGGGTGGGGGGGGGGGAGTTCGATCCAGTGTCATAAATTGAGTGCTAGTGATATCCGCAGGGAAGTGATCGATGCCAGCTTGTTGCTAAGTACACCACCTGCCAACAGACATTTGGCCATATAAATTATTGATCCAACTTTGGTACTCTAGCTGTCTCATGTAGCTGTTATTGTTGTTTCCATCTATGATATTCCATCTATGATATTGACACAACTGAACTGGGTTCCATCTATGATATTGACACAACTCTAGTGGATTCTAGCTATGATTTTGACACATTACTGAACTGGACTGAATTTCAGCTACACTATTGGCCGAATTGTGGAACTGGACTTGGTTAAAGCAATAATATTAGCAGAAGTGTACTGGGTTCCGTCTATGATATTGGCAAACTAGACTGAATTCCAACTATCGTAGACTATTGACAGAACAGGAGAACTGGTCTGGATTCAATGTACATATTAACAAAACTGGCCTATATTCCAACTATGATATTGACAAAAATGGAAAACAGGATTGGATTCAACTTACAAAGTTGGCAGAACTGGACTGGATTCCATCTATAGTATAAACAGAATTGGACCGGATTCCATCAATGATATTAACAGAATTGGACTGGAATTCCGACTATAATATTCACAAAACTGAACAACAGGACTGGATTCTATATATGAAAATGACAAATTGGAATGGATTCCAACTATGATATTGAAATAACTGATATGGGTTACATCTATTATATTCACAGAACTGGACTGGATTCTATCTATTATACTGACAGAACTGGAATAGATTTTATCTATCATATTCACAGAATTGGACAGGATTCCAACTATGATATTGGCAGAACTGGACTGGATTCTATCTATTATTTTGACAGAACTGGAATAGATTATATCTATCATATTCACAGAATTGGACTGGATTCCAACTATGATGTTGACAGAACTGGACTGGAATCTACCTTTCTTATTAACATAACTGGAATAGATTCTATCTATTATATTGACAGAACTGGAATAGATTATATCTATATCATATTCACAGAACTGGACTGGATTCTATCTATTATATTGACAGAACTGGAATAGATTATATCTATCATATTCACAGAACTGGACTGGATTCTTTCTATTATATTGACAGAACTGGAATAGATTATATCTATCATATTCACAGAACTGGACTGGATTCTATCTATCATATTAAAAGAATTGGAACAGATTATAAATATATCATATTCACAGAACTGGACTGGATTCCAACTATGATTTTGGCAGAACTGGAATGGATTCTATATATTATTTTGACAGAACTGGAATAGATTTTATCTATCATATTCACAGAACTGGACTGAATTCTATCATATTAACAGAACTGGACTGAATTCCAACAATGATATGGGCATAACTGCAATGAATTCTATCTATGATACTGATAAAACTGAACTGGATTCCAACAATGATATTGATAGAACTGCGCAGGATAGAATTGAATGGATAAATAGATTGCGAGCTCTATGTAGTATATAATTGCATAACAATAATTATTATTACTGAATACTTCTGGAACATAAAATTATTTGAACTACATTTTACTTGTTGTTTTAAAGACTGAAGAAGTCATCTTTTCATAACCAGCTTAGAATACATAGCTAATGTAATTCAATCTAAATATGGCGGAATATGTCACGTAACGATGACGTTTCCAACATGCAGCTTCGGTGAAAATGCTTATAGTGGATTTTGCATATATTTGTGCTTTATTAATATCCTACACCAAACAGGGGAAATCCACAGGTCACGGGACAGTCTAATATTTCAGGGGGTGGTAGACTGATTGCATGCAGTTGCGGGACCTAGGCTGCATACAGTCGTGGGACCCAGACTGCACTCTCTCGTGGGACGTATGTTGGTTGGGGTTAGGGCCAGTTCTAGATGTTTTGGAGTCGTTTAAAGCACCAGAAAGCCGGAAAACCCAGTCTTACCACACTCTAAAATGATGGACTGTCCTCTGACGTCATCTGAGGGGTAGGATAATAATACAAAACGCACACGTCTTTTTGTTGTTGTTTCTGAAGTTAGTATTGCCAATGCAGACTGACCTTGAGGAGATGGGCTCCGTTTTCTTCTCGAGGAATGAGAAGGGTAAATTATGAAGTCGTCGTTACTAAGTTTAGTACTGTATTCATCTTACTCCGACTTTTATCCCTAGACAGAACATAGGTAGTCAAACAACTTAGGTTGGTCAAACCTCAAGGTACTAATCCGCTCAAGGATACTTCTTCTTCTTCTTTCGGTTTTGTATACTCAGATCAGATCATCAGGTGGGCTGCCTCTATAACCTCGCATGTTAGCTGCAGGTCCTGCATGGTTCCCCATAGCTTGCTCTGCATACTTTGCTCTTGAGGCAAGGTGTCTTTTCGAAGTTGCAGGTAGAGTGGGCAGGTCTGCAGAATGTGCTGAGGTGTTTGGGGTCCATTTATTTTAGGGATACAGAGATAAACACATTCTACTTACCATTGTCCCCTGATCATTGTTATAGCAGTCGAGCAGTGAAAGACACCGCGGAACTGGCAACTAGGGAGTGTCTTGTAAAGATCATGCACACCCAGTGATGTTGTTGACAAATTTCCGTCCTTCCAGACGATAGTGTTATACTGTGATATAAAAAGGCTTGGGGCTCATAGCCTATGGTGATGGCGAGTGTGACTAGCAAGATAGGCCGAATTTTATAAGTCTTTAACGGTTATAATAGGTGATTTCATGACCGTTGTTCTCCGTGTGGGTTCAAGGACCCCATTGTGGGGGAAAATAAGAATAGACCCCCTGCCTCCCCAACAAGCATGTCGTTGCAGTTGACAAATTGGGGACTTTCTTCGAAGTCGGAGTGTATCTGTCCGAGTTGCAAGAAACAACCAACTGCACATAAACAAGGTGAAAATATGGGGGGTGACTGCAGTCAAGCTAAAACAAGGAATTCCAGAGAAATTTGACTTAAAAGCTCAACAAAATGGATAAGCAGAAAAACGTTCACAAAACAACACAGCGTAACGTTTCGGCCAGGCAGCCTTTTTCAAACTTAAGTAATGTAGATCACTTATGTTTAAAAAAGGCTGCTCGGCCAAAACGTTACGATGTGTTGTTTTGTGAACGTTATCTGCTTCACCAGTTTCGTTAAGCTTTTAAGTCAAATTTCTCTGGAATTCCTTGCACACAGATAAGCTAGTTAAATGGATGTACACTCAAAACTCAGATGCTTGCACAAAGCCAAATTCCAATTGGACGAACAACCAGGACTTTCCACAGGAGCGTACAACCGATAAACGAACAAGGTGAAGAAGAGGACCGTTGTTGCAAATATCTGTCTTTACTTTGCTTTCTCCTCAGACGTTCAGCTCTATATTTCTGTATTTATTTTCCTAAATTTTCCCATTTCCTTCCTAATTCGCCGCCCCCCCCCCCCCCACGTTGTCCATGGCATTTTGTTCCCAGGAATCTACTTCAATACCTGCATCAATCATGCCTCGCTTGCACACATCTTATATTGTAGCAAACTCCATGACTGCGTCTATATTAACACAATTTCTAAAGGATGTGACATATCAGTGTCATTAAATATAGAAGAAGTCAGTGGTCAAAGCTGGGTTCTAGCGTGGGGTCATCAAACTTTTACAGAAACTTCATCAGGGGCGTCAGCATGGAGAAAATATTAAGTTAGGGGGCGCCCAGCTTCCGTTTTATTGTCTAGGTGTAAGAGGCCCTCGAGGGGCCCTCTAGAAGGTTAAAGAAAGTAAATTAATGGACCATTTAAAATCCTTCAGGTTATTTGGCATATAGGGCTAGACCTATATTTGTAGACCAATCTGCACTCGGTTAGGGATGTAGTGAACATCACACAGGTCGCCTTTTTTTCCCAGGGCTTTACCATGTACTTATTTAAGGCAGGGTCGACCTGAAAGCCAAGATCATTTCTTGAAAAAAAGTCCGTCTCCACCAGGACTTAAACTCACGATCTCACGATCTTCAGACTTGTCGCTACACCAAGTCGGCTCCCTACTCAAGCCTTGTTTAAATGTGCAATAATAAGGAATTATTTTAAGTCAAATGAACAGATACATGTTTTTGAAATAATGTGCAACATGTAAAGACAAACAAGTGTGTGTGCACATTATAACTACAAAACTTGGAGAGTTTTCCTATCATTTAGTGGAGATTTCACATTTTTATTTTGTTTCGTTAATTTCCTGTGCCTGTGAAAATAGCACCGTGTCTTTGCAGACACACGATACTTACTAAAAGAGTCTATACGTAAAAAGGGGGTGACTGCAGTCGAGCTGATTGTAATAAATGCTGAATTAACACACAAATCGACTAAAAAGCTTAACAGAAGGGACGGACAAGACCCAGACAAACACATCCGAACGTTTCGAACAAAGCCTTGTGTCAATTACATTAAAAATCAGAGAATTAAGTGGTTGGGTTATCTACCTGGGGCTGGGGTAGGTGGGCTGATAATTAGATCCTTTAAAGCGTCATTACACATTACAACAACTATACAGTTGTCTTGTAATCTCTTGCTAAAATGTCAAGAGCGTTAAGCATGTGACGTCACGGTGCAGACGAACACCGTCACGTTACAATGACGGTTTCAAGCTGGCCGCCCCACTTTTTTCTTACATGCGCAAAAAAGGAGTAGAGCGTTTGGTTATTCGTTCTTTGAAACATGTAGAAATTGATCCACAATCAAAGAAATATTACAGTTTTAAGGTGCTCTAACCCACCTCTTGTGTTTTGTGTGTGGATCTGAACCCCCCCCCCCCCCACCTTTCCTATGTTTCGGCGACTGTGCAACACGTCCTGCAAGTAAAATCGATCAAATAGTTTTTCAAATGAGTTTTCCGCCATTTGTTGCAGCGTCGGGTTTCGTGGCATTCATGTTGTATCAATGAGATGGTTGGCAGTTATGGCTTCAGAAATGCGACGGTTTCCTGAATTATTGAATGAACACATGCAATGTATTATTGTGTGGGAGAATAACTCGGACAGACATATGACAAACCAGGAGAAAGAAAGTGTTTCTGTCATTGTTCTATTTGTTATTGTTGTTATTTCGTATATGTGCGTGTGTATGTGCCTTCATGTTCTCTGGTTACACCGCTACACCATACACTTTTTTTTTTATTCTACGGCGTTTTCGCTAATAAGGGGTGTTTGTACATTGTTTTGTGATTTACAGCTAGGCTGCGATATCTGCGTCTTTTGACCTAACACATCAGATTTGAACAAACCCTTATTGGTCGCCTTTCAGGACAAACTTGTTATTAGCAATGGGTATATTCTCTTGCCCCCAAAATTGCACTCCGAAACTCACACGGGAAGTTTTAAAATGTATCAATTTTAGTCAAACAAAACTAACAACATCTAGAAATATTCTTGAGTTTGACTATTCACCCAGTCGGATTTAAAAAAAAAGGAAAAGCTTTCATGTCGATTATAATTTTTAAGCCGCTGTTTAAAAAATGTCGGCACCACTAAAATATAGGTTTAGGCTCATATAGCCAATACACCCGAAAAACCTGGAAAAGGGTCCTTTACTTACTCCACTTATATGCTTGTTGGACTAAGTTTGAGGTTTAAACAACGGATCAACATCATGGCACACGGGAAATAACCCATAAGTGCTCCATTCTACTTCCAACTCAAGTCTGAGTCCGAAGAAGCTTAACGCTGTGAACGGGCTCCGAAGCACTGGTGAGGATCCTGAAATATTTTGGGTAGATTTTAACTCCAAATTTTGCCCGGGCAGCGCCGTTAGGCTACTCTTTTCAATTTCCAACTGCTCGTGAATTTTTTACGTACACAACAATACACACGGGTGTCTGATCTCACTACCCAGAGACCATGGGAAATTATTAGAAGTCCACGTGAACAGAAAAAATTCCAGCGTTCACCGGGGCTTGAACCCGAGACCTCTAGCACTTAAGACACCATACATTGAGACCACGCAGCCCCCTTCCCTGGACAAACAGGCAAGCATCACCATATTGGACCTTCATTCGCGGATGAATTTCCACGGGTTTCATCCCTTAGCTAATCAAGGAACAGATAACAGAACGCTGATTCTCTTTGGTGCATGACAAAAGTGAGGCGGCCATCTTTAAACTTTTATTCTGACGTCATCGTGTTCGTCTGCGCAGTGCAATTCTATCGTTAGCAACTACATAGCATGTTACAAGGCAACGGAGCGTTATTGATATTTAAGTCACGTGTTAAAGTGTTCCCATGAGGCCACCTACGCTCGCCTGCCGATGGAAGGTCATGAGTCCGGGTCCTGTCGGAACTGAGCTGTCTTTAAAAAATGACCTTTGCTCCCAGGTCAACGCAGCCTTCAGTGGGTATCGCGTGCAGTCCTGGGAAGTAAATGCGATCGGCGTAATGTTGACCCCATCATCCGCCATGTGCCGACAGGTCTATAAAACATAAGTTTACCAATAAATGCCCAATTTTCCTGAACGCGTGATAAAGGGTCTTTTTCTTCATTTACTTCTTTTACTTGAAGCAAACTTTAAACACGGCACAGGCGCTTCAGTCGATCTACACATGGACTGTTTCTGTCTAGAGTGAATAGTCAGTTGTCTTTGTTAGTTAGTTAGTTAGTTAGTTAGCGAGCTAGCCAGTTAGTTAGTTAGCTAGTTAGTTAGTTAGTTAGCTAGCTAGTTAGTTAGCTAGCTAGCTAGTTAGTTAGTTAGTTAGTTAGCTACTTGGTTAGCTATTTAGCTTGTTAGTTAGTTGGTTAGTTAGTTAGTTAGCTAACTAGCTAGCTAGTTAGTTAGTTAAATAGTTAATTAGTTAGCTAGCTAGCTAGTTAGTTAGATAGTTAGTTTGTTAGTTAGTTAGTTAATTAGCAATTAGTTAGTTAGTTAGCTAGTTAGATAGATAGTTAGTTAGTTAGTTAGTTAGCTAGTTAGATAGATAGTTAGTTAGTTAGTTAGCTAGCTAGTTAGTTAGATAGTTAGTTAGTTAGTTAGTTAGTTAGTTAGTTAGTTAGTTAGTTAGCTAGTTAGTTAGTTAGTTAGTTAGCTAGTTAGTTAGTTAGCTAGCTAGCTAGTTAGTTAGTAAGTTAGTTAGCTACTTGGTTAGCTAGTTAGCTTGTTAGTTAGTTGGTTAGTTACTTAGTTAGTTAGTTAGCTAACTAGCTAGCTAGTTAGTAAGTTAGTTAGTTAGTTAGTTAGTTAGTTAGTTAGTTAGTTAGTTAGTTAGTTAGTTAGTTGGTTAGTTAGTTAGCTAGCTAGTTAGTTAGCTAGCTAGCTTGCTAGTTAGTTAGTCTGTTAGTTAGTTAGTTAGCTAGCTAGTTAGTTAGTTAGTTAGTTAGCTAGCTAGTTAGTTAGTTAGTTAGTTAGTTAGCTAGTTAGTTACTTAGTTATAATCAGTTAGTTAGTTAGCTAGTTGTTTACTTAGTTAGTTAGTCAGTTAGTGAGTTAGTCAGTTAGTCAGTTAGTTAGTTAGTTAGTTAGTTGGTTAGCCAGTTAGCTAGTTAGTCAGATAATCAGTTAGTTAGTTAGTTAGCTAGTTGGTTACTTAGTTAGTTAGTTAGCTTGTTAGCTAGCTAGTTAGTTAATTAGTTAGCTAGTTGGTTAGTTACTTAGCTAGTTAGCTAGTTAGTTACTTGGTCAGTTAGTTAGTTAGTTAGTTAGTTAGCTTGCTAGCTAGCTAGTTAGTTAGTTAGTTAGTTAGTTAGTTAGTTAGTTAGCTAGCTAGCTAGCTAGCTAGTTAGTTAGTTAGTTAGTTAGTTAGTTAGTAAGTTAGTTAGTTAGTTAGCTAGTTAGCTAGTTAGTTAGCTAGTTAGCTAGCTAGTTAGTTAGTTAGTTAGTTAGCTAGTTAGTTAGTTAGCTAGTTAGTTAGTTAGCTAGTTAGATAGTTAGTTAGTTAGTTAGTTAGTTAGTTAGTTAGTTAGTTAGTTAGTTAGTTAGTTAGTTAGTTAGTTAGTTAGTTAGTTAGCGGGTTAGCCGACAGATTACCCTCTTCGTACATCGAACTATTTAGTCCATAAGTGCTCGGATCCCCTCCTTGGTAAACTCCCGCAGCGTGCAGCATTTCACGACACTAATTCTGCGTTGGTTTCCTATTCTTCTTTCAATTGTCTTTGTCAGTTACCGGCATTCGTGATATCTTCTATACACATTTTACTTGTCCACATGGTTCCAACTTTATCTTAAAATATACCAGCAGGATAAACTGCCTGTCAGGAAAAAAATATCGTCACAAACAAAACACACACATTTAGAATGTACCGCCCGCCCGCACACACAAAACTTTAACACGCAAGAAACGAATATGTGTCATTTATAACGATCGTCAACTTCCGAATTGGATAAAATTATCGCAAGACAAGAAAATAACTACGAAGCTATTGATAACAACGCGAAATTAATGTTAAATACTAGGAACTTTTAGCGCCGGGACTCAATTTGTGTGTGTGTATGTGACTGTCGCCTTCTGTTTTGAAACCTTTTGTAGACTATTGATAGTATCTTCTTCTTCTTCTGTTGTCGTTACATTGTTACCCATAATAATAAGAAGAACACAGGGGATAATGCACATCAGGGGTCCAACGATCATCAGTAGAAAGATCCTTCTTCGACGACTGTTTCGGCCTGTTACTTCTTAGACAATCTCTGAAGGTGGATCATGAATCTGGGTTATGAAGCCCGGCCTCGATCTTCCCCTGCTGCTCTTAATCGGACTCTCGGACAGATGACCAGATTGTAGTCCAATGACTCGGTTGTCTTGCGCTTCTCGGGTGGCTTAAGATGTGGTTTTATTCAGCTTTTTGCTAATTCAACTTCTCCGTTTATTAACCTCTTCCTTGATCTTTCTCTTGCCTTAGGCGAAGATGATTTTTTTCTGCAGAAAGTCTAATTTACAGTTTGGCCTGGCTGCGTTCTTACTAGATGGCAAAAGCACCTCATTTTATGTCTTTTGATGTAATTCAGGCACGGTCGCGTTCCAATCCTCTCTCTTGTGCTGGGGGTTTAGCCACTCATTTCCTTCTTATGATTTTGGTGATATTTCAGAGACACTATCGTTTCTCAAGTCCTCGCGTGGGTTCCATGTGAAAGGAAAAGAAGAGACACAGTGTCCCCCATCATCATCATCATTATCATCACTCAGCTCGTCCTTTACAGAACGTCACTCTCTTTACGGTACACATACATGTCTCTCTTTCTCTAGCCACTTCTCCAGCCCTGTGTGCTTTTACAGCCAGCGCATATTCAATGTTTTGTATCCACATTTGCGAATATCAGCCTCTACATCGGTACGTTATCTCCAGACTAGCATGGCTTTTGTTAAAGTTAGTTACGTATCCTTCACAGGACATTGCAGAACCAACCCCATCATTTTTTTGCTTGTTGTGATTTTTTTTTGGGGCGGGGGGGGGGGGGGGGGGGGGGGCAAATATACGTCCAGTAGTTTGCCATTGCTTTACTGGACTGTCGGCTTCTCGATACCACTGTCAAAACCAACACAAGGCCCGCAGTTGGGATCTAACCCGGCACCCCGGCATGGCGCTTGACATTTCCAAAATACCCCAACTTTATGACGAGGATGCTGTTTATGAGCCAATTCTCTTCCATGTTCAGATCATGCAGGAAGTCGACGTTTTTCTTTTCTTTTCTTGGTGCATGGTATTTCAAGAACCTTTCTGCATCATTTCAGTTTTAAAGATCCGACTTTTTTCATCAAAGACTGAGAGAGTCCATGTCTTACATCCATAGGTCCCCATGTGGGTTTCGCGGCCCTATTATAGGGAAAACCAGAACAGACCCACTGACAAATTAGAAGCTTCTTTCGAAGTCGGAGTGCATCTGTCTGATATGCAAAGAACCAGCAGTTTGCATACAAATTTGTAAGATTTGTAAAACGGATGCACACGCAACGCTCGGCTTCTGGAACAGGACTGCAGTCAAAAAGTGGATGAACAACCAGAACTTTCCCCCAGAGTTTACAGCTGGCGAACGCGAAGAAGAAGAAGACGTCCATAGGTTGCCACAATAAAGATGCATAAACTCCAATTCTCTCTTTAATTTGCTTACAAGGACTATGCTATAGGTCAGGTTCTTCATGCTGTTAAGCCTCCGCATTGCTAAAGCAAGTCTTCTTTTGACTTCTTTTGTGCAGTCGCCATAGTTGTTCATCATTGAGCCTACATATTCAAAATCTGTAAAATTTACAATTTCTTCGTTGTCGTTATGCCCCAACAAGCATGTCGTAAAAGGCGACTATTTATAGGTCCATCTATCCATCGCTTTCCAGGTCGACCCAGCATTGAGTGGGTACCTGGTGCAGTCCCCAGAAGTAAAGGTGGCCGGCGTGATGCTGACAACACCACCCATCCTATGCCGACTGGTTTATAAAAATTTAAGTCTTGCCCTATATGCCTTATACGCCTAAAGGCGTGGAAAAGGGTGCTTTACTTTACTATCCAAAGCTTGTGCAGGTGACCTGTAGCTGTGCTTCCATTGCGTCTGAGTTACAGGGAGAATTTTGATATAACCTTGACACATGTCAAAATTAGACGTAGACAGCCAATATTTTGGAACAGATTGTGAGAAGGAATGGATTGGAGATCTTGGTGACAACTGACAAGATTGGTGGAAAGACAGCAAGAGGAAAGTAGAGAGATGAATACCTGGATAGTTTTGTCGATGGGATCGGGCGAGAAAAACACACTGAACAGATTCCTGATTCTGATAATGGAGTCAGGTGGGGGGGGGGGACGTGACAGCCGACGCTTACTGGCACGGCACCTGATGATGATTACATGCGTTTGAACCATTAGCTCTTCTACTTCTTCTTCGTTTTGTTTTGTCGTCTCAACGATACCAGGTTGTAGCCCAGTGTCGTGGTTTTGTCGTCTTAACGATACCAGGTTGTAGCCCAGTGTTGTGGTTTTGTCGTCTTAACGATACCAGGTTGTAGCCCAGTGTCGTAGTTTTGTCGTCTTAACGATACCAGGTTGTAGCCAAGTGTCGTGGTTTTGTCGTCTCAACGATACCAGGATGTAGCCCAGTGTCATGGTTTTGTCGTCTCAACAATACCAGGTTGTAGCCCAGTGTCGTGGTTTTGTCGTCTTAACGATACCCGGTTGTAGCCCAGTGTCGTGGTTTTATCGTCTCAACGATACCAGATTTGTAGCCCAGTGTCGTGGTTTTGTCGTCTCAACGATACCAGATTGTAGCATATTGTCATGGGTTTTCTGTATTTGTTTTGCGCTTCTCTTGTAGCTTAAGAATTTCAACGTTTTGCAGGTTTCATTTACACTATTTGTTCATGTCTTTCTTGGTCTTCCTCTTGCCTTCCTCCCAGATGTTCTACTCTAAAAAGTCTCATACTCTGGTCTGGCTGCATTCTAACTATATGGCCGAACCATTTCATTCTTTGTCTGTCAATATAATCCTGACTTTGTCCTATTCCAACTTTCTCTCTAATGCTTTTATTCGTAACCCTGTCTCGTGTAGTGTTGTTAGTGACCTCGTGAAGACAGCGCATTTCACATGTGTGTTTTTTTTTCTCCTTATTTTAATGTCTTATTCATTTTCCATGTTTTGCACTGATAACATAAAATAAGGTTAAAGATGCTGCTGTTTTGCTGAAAGGGAGACATTTGGGTATCTAAGCAGGCCATTTACTCTGTTCTGATGAAAGTTCTCGAGGTGAGAATGTTGGTTAGGGA
>CAJHNH020000403.1:242500-278299 GCA_905116865.2 Candidula unifasciata | reverse complement strand
ATCGGCGTTGATGTAATTAGAGGGAAGACAACGTGACACCCCTCTGACGTAGAAGAGTCTGAGAAAGTATGAAGGAAAGATAGTGTGTAAGGTAATTTGTAGATGGGCCGGGAAACGTGAGCGGGACCATTTTTGACCCCATAGAAACTTCAGTCCAATAGCCTTATGGTGATCCACGTGGATTATGACGCCAGTCATGGACAGACTGTCCAAACAAAGGTGTGGCTAGTTAGACTTGGAGTGTTTGTTTGTTTTAGTATCCAGAAGCCATGAGTTGTTAACCCTTAGGCTCGGTATTATGGATATCGCAACCTTTCGGCTTTGATTCCATTGTAAATACCGTAAATCTGGCAGAAATATGGCTTTCCTGCCTACTCCCGGGATTGAACCCGGACCACAAGGAGTTCGTCACCCGGTCTCCGCGCAATCCGGTTTAGCCAACTTCGCTAGAGAGCCGGGCAGACTTGGAGTGAAAAGGACTTGTTCTTTCAGCAAAAAGCTATCGTGATTTGGAGGATGTTGATTCGGATCCCTGTGTGGTCAACACAGATTTCTATTTGTATGTTGTCTAGTGTATTCATTATTCTATATACTGTGCCTCGATTTTTTTGTTTCAAATCAGTGCTGATTAATACTTGTGAATTTGTATCTATGGCCATGCACAGACAAAGCAGACTATTCCATCATGTTTGTTCCTGTGTCTGTATGCTGATGTGTGCATGGTGAAAACTAGGTATCTTCCGTTTGTTCCTGTGTCTATATGCTGATGTGTAGACAGTGAAAACTAGGTTTCTTCCCTTTCTTCCTGTATCTATGTGCTGATGTGTACATGGTGAAAACTAGGCTTCTTCTGTTTGTCCCTATGTCTATGTGCTGATGTGTGCATGGTGAAAACTAGGTTTCTTCCGTTTCTTCCGGTGTCTGTATGCTGATGTGTAGACAGTGAAAACTAGGTTTCTTCCTTTTGTTCCTGTGTCTATATGCTGATGTGTAGACAGTGAAAACTAGGTGTCTTCCGTTTGTTCCTGTGTCTATATACTGATGTGTAGACAGTGAAAACTAGGTTTCTTCTGATTGTTCCTGTGTCTATATGCTGATGTGTAGGCAGTGAAAACTAGGTTTCTTCCGTTTGTTTCTGTGTCTATATGCTGATGTGTAGACAGTGAAAACTAGGTTTCTTCTGTTTCTGTGTCTATATGCTAATGTGTAGACAGTGAAAACTAGGTTTCTTCCGTTTGTTCCTCTGTCTATATGCTGATGTGTAGACAGTGAAAACTAGGTTTCTTCTGTTTGCTCCTATGTCTAAATGCTGAAGTGTAGACAGTGAAAACTAGGTTTCTTACTGTTTGTTTCTGTGTCTAAATGCTGATGTGTAGACAGTGAAAACTAGGTTTCTTCCGTTTGTTGCTGTGTCTATGTGCTGATGTGTGCATGGTGAAAACTAGGTTTCTTCCGTTTGTTCCTGTCTCTATGTGCTGATGTGTAGACAGTGAAAACTAGGTTTTTTCTGTTTGTTTCTGTGTCTATGTGCTGATGTGTAGACAGTGAAAACTAGGTTTCTTCCGTTTGTTTCTGTGTCTATGTGCTGATGTGTAGACAGTGAAAACTAGGTTTCTTCCGTTTGTCCCCTGTCTATGTGCTGATGTGTGCATGGTGAAAACTAGGTTTCTCCCGTTTGTTCCTGTGTCTATATGCTGATGTGTAGCCAGTGAAAACTAGGTTTCTTCCGTTTGTTATTGTGTCTATGTGCTGATGTGTGCATGGTGAAAACTAGGTTTCTTGCGTTTGTTTCTGTGTCTATGTGCTGATGTGTAGACAGTGAAAACTAGGTTTTTTCCGTTTGTTCCTGTGTCTATGTGTTGATGTGTAGACAGTGAAAACTAGGTTTCTTCTGTTTGTTCCTGTGTCTATGTGCTGATTTGTACACAGTGAAAACTAGGTTTCTTCCGTTTGTTCCTGTGTCTATGTGTACACAGTGAAAAACTAGGTTTCCTCATCTATCTTGGTTTTATTCCGTATCTTCGTCATATTCTTCTTTTTGTTTCCTTTTTTCTCTATAGCTTTTCTTTTCCTCCTCTTTCTCTTCATTTCTCTTCTTGCACTCTTTTTCTTTCGTCTCCAGCTCCTCGTGCCTCTCTTTTCATATCCTTCCTCCTCCCCTCTTCTTCTTATACTTCTTTTTCTTCTTCATCTTCTTCTTCTTCTTCTTCTGCTTCTGCATCTTCTTCTTCTTCTTCTTCTTCTTCTTCTTCTTCTTCTTCTTCTTCTTCTTCTTCTTCTTCTTCTTTCTTCTTCTCTTGTCTTCTTCTTCTTCTTCTTTTTCTTCTTCTTCTTCTTCTTCTTCTTTTTCTTCTTTCTTCTTCTTCTTCTTCTTCTTCTTCTTCTTCTTCTTTTCTTCTTATACTTCTTCTTCTTCTTCTTCTTCTTCTTCTTCTTCTTCTTCTTCGTTCTTCTTCTTCTTCTTCTTCTTTTTCTTCTTCTTCTTCTTCTACTTCTTCTTCTTCTTCTTCTTCTTCTTCTTCTTCTTCTTCTTCTTCTTCTTCTTCTTCTTCTTCTTCTTCTTCTTCTTCTTCTGCTTCTGCATCTTCTTCTTCTAATTTTTATTATTATTATTATATTATTATTAATAATTATCTCTTCTTGCTTTTTTTAAATTCTCCTTTTCCCTTTAATTAAGAGTGCGCTTACTTGACTCTAACTAAAGCTGTAGTGAATGTCATGTTTATTAGGGTTTCCTTTTATTTATTTATTTACTCACTTACTTGGTTTTTAACAGTAAATGAATTCAATCCATTTTATGCTGTGTATTTTCCTGTAAACTGGTCAGAAATGCAGTAGGTGGCTTGAAATTATCATATATGTGTGTTGTTTGCAGAAATATATATACTCGTATATACGATAACGAAAGTAACTGACAACGTTTTGAGAAAGAACTACTTGCATCATTGACATGCACAACTCTTATTTTGTGTGGCAACATGTGTGAAAGTTTAATACCAAAAAATCCCCTCTAATAGCTTTCTCCCGTGTCTTGTTTTTACATTAAATCGTGACACACACAAACACAGTGACGCATAATTCGTGGTGGAAGAGAAGGAAAAGCTGTTTAAAATTAACGTAATCCTGTAAAAGTTCCTTAAGACGGACATAATGAAAAATTAAAATTAAAAAATTTAAACACGAGGCTGTGATTACAGTAAAATGAAACGCACACACGGGAGGATTGACAAGTCACTATCAACATTAGCCTTGGCAGAGCTATCAACATTAGCCTTGTCAGGAATTCATTTTTTTTCTCGTTTTGACTGCTGTGAGTCTTCGCGAGTCTTCAATGCTGGCTTTGGCTGGTTTGCCAGCTTAGAACGTATTGTAACGCTGTGACTACACGGCGTTCGCCAAAAAATGGAGGAGCGTATAGGTAGAACAAGATGTATTGATAACATTAGATAAACTCTATAACAGTTTCGATGTGTCTGTGTTCAAGGCGGTCAGAAAAAGAGATTAAAATCCTTTTCTCTCGACATGTGAAGCAGTTGAAGCAGTAAAAACAAGAAGGGGATGTTAAGAAGAAGAAAAAGAGAAGAAGAAGAGGAGGAGGAAGAGGAGGAGGAGGCGGAGGGAGCGGAGGGAAGAAGTGAAGAAGGGAAGAAGGGAGCGGAGGGAAGAAGGGAGCGGAGGGAAGAAGGGAGCGGAGGGAAGAAGGGAGCGGAGGGAAGAAGGGAAGAAGAGAGATATGGAAAAAGGAGGGGGTGGGCAGAGGGAGAGATTGCTGTTTTATTGTTATATCTATGAGAATCAACCCTCATCCTTCTTTTTCTTGTTCTTCGCGTTCATCCGTCGTAAACTCCGACAGAACGTTCTGGTTGTTCGCCCTGGTCTGGAATTTGGTCTTGTTGGAGAACTAGAGTTTTTCGTGCACGTCAGTGTTACATATATGGCTTATTTGTATGCAGGCTTTTGGTTCGTCGCATCTCAGACAAATGCACACCCCGACTTCAAAGAAAACACATTTAAGAAGTCGGCTTCTACGATGTGCTTGTTTCTGTTTTTGAGAAGGGGCATGGGGGTACAAGATTCTCTCCCCCCCCCCCCCCCCGCAACCGCAGTGGGCCCCGAAACCCACGTAATGGAGCCATCGTCCATTTAAGAGCATAGAGTACATAAAGGTCTGTGAATCCTGCCTCGCCCACCTTATAATCGTTTATAGCATGGATCAGTGGATCGTTAAAAAGTGTCCTTTAGTTTTTTTTACCTACGTCCGATAAACAGAATAGTAATGATTTGATGTTGAATCGAAATACAGTGAAGATGTGATGAGGAAAACTCATGGGGGGGGGGGGGGGGGGGGGAGTTCTTACTATTCTAAATGTAAAGCTAAAGGTGAAGTCGGGAGATGTGAACCAGCGTCACTGCACACGGTTATAAACCATAAGTGCTCTGCCACCAGTACGGACAGCTGATAAGAAACTATCCGCCTGTGTCGCCATTCGCACCTAACTCCGTAGCTACAGCGACGTTTCTCCATTCACCCCAGAGTGTCAACTCTAGTACTGGGGGAACCGCCGAGTTTCGAACACCGACCGTGGCTGTAGCGAGTCGCATCTGGATTTGAAAGCAAGCCTCCTATCGACTGCGCTAACGCGGCCCCTCTATTCCTCGGAGACTACCCTCTATTCCTCTATTCCAGATGAGATGTCTAGCAAGAACATTGCCGCGGATAAGCAATTGTTCTTCATAACAGAAATTGGCCACATCCCAAATCGACCTAAACGATAGGAACTGTAAACGTTAACTGTTAAAAGTAGGATAATAAATTTATTTTGAGGTCCACTGTTTATTTTTAAGGGGGAGGGGGGGTGGGGGGGCTGTAAAAGTTCTTTTTTTTTGGCTTTTTCCTACATTGATATGGTATATGAAATGCTACAGAACAAATCTCAGAATACCGTTGACAAAGATGAAGAAAACACCTATATGACCGGAGCAGGGAGCAGAGTGTGCTCATAACAGCACCCTGTCACGAAAACTGAGTCATTCTGTTCGTGTTAAACGTCATAGTGGCCTTGAGACGACGGTGATGGAGCGTACAGTTGCCGAAAGACCATGCTGAGGCACGCCTTCGCGATTGTGGATACCACACATTGATCATCAAAGTCGTCCCCAAGTGGGATGCATTGTTTCGTTATTTAAAGTCTCACCACGGTTTTCGCCAGGAGCCCTGAAAATAGCTGGGCCACAAATGTGGCTATAACGGCTGAAAGGGGTTTCTGGGACCTCTACATGGGTGATCCTCATCCGCATGGTGGCACTTTGTGTCACCGAGTGTTTATAGCTTGTGTGATGTCCTGATGGAGTACAACCAGACAGTGAAAGGTGTGTTGGCTATGTAAGCAAGTAGGGCCGGAGAACTGGCTAGAGAAAGAGAGTCTTACATACGTGCCGGGACGAGAGAGACGTTCTTTAGATGACCTTCTGATTGGTGATAAATACGATTTCACCAAATGCTAAAGGGTTGGGATTTTCAGCACATGGAGCTGGACCCAACAGTGTGAAGACCAATCGATAGGTAGTTTAGTCAACATAATATCAGGTACATTTACTTTCCAGGATATTTCCTTGTATCTACTGGACCATGGCCAGTTATGTTTACACACCGGGTGACGAACTCCTTGTGGTCCGGGTTCAATTTCGGGGGTAGGCAGAAAAGCCACATTTCTCCCAGATTTACGGTATTTACAATGGAATCAAGGCCGAAAGGTTGCGATATACATAATACCGAGCCTAAGGGTTAACATCTCCTGGCTTCTGGATACTAAAACAAACAAACAAACAAACCCCAACAAAAATCCGAAGATCTGAAAATTAAATCCTCTGGCGGGCAAGCTATCAGGTAATTAGTCGACAGTTTATCCTTACCACACATCTAAACATTCAGTCCACATAGCCGGAGTGCTGCGAATATAACTCATACTCATGGCGCAGTCTCTATCAGCAGAACGACAACGTTGCACAAAGCACAAACTCTTTAACCACAGCAACTCCCCACCCCCGCCCACCCCCACCCACTTTAAACTCCGACACACCTGCTTTTAAGAAACAAAGGAGAGAGCAAGAAATCAAACATGCCTCCATCATAGCACTAGGCAGACGGCGTAACCATATTGCTATGGGAGCCAAAGTCTTCCAGATATCTCTTCCTGGTGATGAGGAGGAGGATGAGAATTACGATAATGATGATTATGACGATAACGACGACAACAATGCCGACGATGACGATTAACTTTAAAAGAATGTTTACCAATACGAAAATCGGGTTCAGCCGTTTCACTACGGTGACGCCAGACTTCGGGATGCCTATCTCAATGATGGTAATGATGACGGTGATGATGATGATGACGATGATGAATGAGGATGACGATGATGAGATTGCTTAACAATGACAAAAAAAAAAAAGGTTTCTAGGTCGAAAAGGTTGTTTAAATTTTTTAACGAATACTATCACAGACAACATTATTAAATTATTGCGTCCAAACGTATCTCAGCATAGTATATATATATATATATATATATATATATATATATATATATATATATATATATATATATATATATATATATATAGTATAATCTCTTTAGACATATAATAAATAGAAAAATGGGTTTAGGGACTTACAAATGAAGGTACAAAAATCACAAATGTAGCATTCGCCTGGGCTAGCAATAAATCTTGCTTATAAAATTTCCTGTTCCCTGGTCACTATAGTGAAATATTCCCTTACAGTTTTAGAAGTTTCAGATTGAAATCACGAAAACCCGAAGAGGATTAAGAAAGAGTGCTGTGGGAGAAACAGTGTGGATGCCATTTTTGCGCGAACAAAAGAGCGAATAAACTGGATTAAATAATTTTCACGCATTATTTCAGTAGAGCCGTGTGTCAAAATAGAGAAAAATGCTCTCCCCTGATAGTAAATAAGACATTAAAGGTTCTCCCTAGTGCTTTTAGATTTTGCAGAGAAATGAGACATTTCTTGTAGACGACAGAAATAACACCAAATGATGATGGATTCAAAGACGAAACATAGGGTATTTGTGCGTTTCTAAACTTGTGAGACGGGGGGGAATGGTTGTGGAATTCGGAATCACGGGATCTACACAGCAAATTGGTTAGGACGACGAATGTCCGAGTGCATCGTGCAGGCGACAGGAGAATAAGAGTTAGAACAAGAAGACAATGCAGTCTTGAAGTCGATGTGAGGGACCCAATTTGCTATTACGGTCTGTTTCAGTGAGTAAAATTAAAAATTAACATCCTTCTGGTGGAAGAAAAGGTCCGGGGAGAACGTAATTAAATTATTCTCATTGATTTCCTGGTTGCAATTCGATAACTTGTTGAAGTTCGCGGTGTGATCCAGTTCTCGCTACCACGTATTGAGGCGAAACTCTGTCTCAGGAAGGTCTCTTTATACATTATTAATCGTTTGTCTGGGGAGTCAAAATTACAACGAACAGGACCAGAAGGGTTAAACTAATAACCTGACGGAATACACCAAGGAGAACATGTTGGTGTTCTGTTAATTATTTCTTCTTCTTCTTGTTCTTCTTCTTGTTCTTCTTCTTGTTCTTGTTCTTGTTCTTCTTCTTTTTCTTCTTCTTCTTCTTCTTCTTCTTCTTCTTCTTCTTCTTCTTCTTCTTCTTCTTGTTTAGCACCATCTTCATCTTCAGCTCCCCCCCCCCCTTTTCCACCTTCTAGCTTTTAGTCAATGTCGTAATTTTATTCATAGTTAGATAATTCGCCGCTACTGTATTTGTTTTTCTGTTGTAATTGGCCTTGTAGAACTGACATATGGTGTGTTATTTCAATCTATCTGTCTTAGACACGCACTAACACACACGCGCGCGCACACACACTCACATAAACAGAGAGAGAGAGGGAGATAGAGTGAGAGAGACAGAGAGAGAGAGAGGGGGGGGAGAGAAAGAGACGTTCCAGATATCTTCTTCTTCTTAACGTTCAACGGCTATACATTCTGGTTGTTCGTCCATTTCTGGGCTTTGATCTTTTTCCAGATCTTGCTTTTTTTTTAGTATACCGACTGTTGTTTTCTCGTCTCTCAGGTAGATGCATTCCGACTTTGAAGGAAACTCCCAGTTATCGCAGTTAGTCAGCTTGTACGACGTGCTACTTAGAGAAACAGAGGGTCTTTTCTTTCATTTCCCTGTCCCCTCCCCCCATCCCTTTCCCCACATACACACACAAAATAGGGTCCCTGAACCCACACAGGAGTTCCAGATATAAAAACACACTGCTATTTTCATTGGCTTTAAACTGCTTTTTCGCCAAGAGTTCAACAGCAAATGTGCCCTAAATGTTCCGGAATTCGAATCATTGGTTCCTTACCCGCTACCCTCTCTTGTTGGAAGAAAGCGTTTCTTTGTTAACCTGCCTCATACCTAATTTACTTATTTATTATTCAGCGCTGGCATGATCCGAAACGACTCCTTCGCAACCAGACTCCTAACCTTCCTGGTATTTTGCTACCTTTTTCTTGTTGAAATAAGAATATTTATTTGTATGGTTAAGAAGCGTAAAGGAATAGAAGGGGTAACCCTTTGCAAACGTGTCTAAATACAATGCGACTAATTACCGGTTTGCTGAAATATGTTAGGCCGAAAGGAGCAAGCGTTGCTCCCTAGTTGTACACCACAACGTAAGGAGATAATCAAAGCAATGTTCCCAGGCGAGAATTTGAACAACGAAGACACATGAAACCGACTGCACAATTTATTGCCTGGAATATTTAGCTGTATCTCGTCAAAATGCATTCTTCAGTAACAGTTGACTGAAATGAAGCGCAGAAATGGATAGTTCTAAAATAATTTTTTTTTTTTTCAAATTGACTATATTTAGAAGGAAAGGGCTGTTTAGCTAGGGCAGACTAACTTCACGACCATGTCCTTTTGTCTGCATTCTTCTCAGCTGAACCAAAAAAAAAAAAAGAAGAAGAAGAAGAACAAGAAGAAGAACAAGAAGAAGAAGAAGAACAAGAAGAAAAACAAGAAGAAGAACAAGAACAAGAAGAAGAACAAGAAGAAGAACAAGAAGAAGAAGAAGAAGAAGAAGAAGGCGCATGAAGAAAAGAAGGAGAAGCAAGTATCAGCATACCTACATATCGATGTGTATTTTCAACTTTACCCCAAACCTTATGTTATTCTTCTTATTTATATTTGAAACATCTGCAACATTTTCAACATTTTCTTTAAATATTTCAAACATTTCTGTTTAATTTGTGCACTGCATTTTTTTTTAAGCAACCATTTAGAGTCGCCTTTAATTTTTTTAACCTAATTCCTTTTTCTTCTTCATGTCTTCTCTATTTCTTGTCTTCGTCGTTCTGTTTCTCTCTATTTCACACCCACTTTCTCCCCTCTCCCTCTATTACTACATGTTTTTGATTCTTCAATTTTTACGCTAAATCTCCGTCTTTTTCATTTTTTATCTTCTCTCAGCCCTGATTTTCCACTCTGTGAATTTCATGTCAAAACGTGTTCTTCCTCCTCATCAAGCGACCGAGGATAAAAAGAGTAAAAACACCCCACGCTTAGAGTGTGAGTGCATATTTCGTGTCACGTTATTCCCTCGTATAGGCCGAACGTAAAAAAGTTCCTGGACCCGGAACTAAGCCCAAATTGCCCAAATATTGTCCATAATTATTGTTAAGAACCGATCCTTTAAGGCCAGTAAACGGTCACCCTTGATTGCTATATAATGAGCCTTTGACCTGACGAGGACGGGTCACACAGATGACCATTGGGAAATTTCCGGCCGATTACGCCTTTGACACTTGACGTTGTCATTCAGAAGTGGGGTCGTTTGGAGAATTCTTGGGTCGTCCTACTGTTGGCCCGTAGTGTGTGAAGTCATTGTTCTTCTTCTTCTTCTGAATTCCGAGCCCTTGAGGTTCTTGCTGCAGATATTACCCGCCTCCATCCATCTCTCTGGTTGGCCTTCTCTTTTCAGTTGGTAACATCAAGTGTTTGCAGGTTTGGATATTATCTCTCCGTCGTCTTCTTGGTCTGCCTCGTTGTCTACGACCATTCATCTCCCTGGTGTATACAGTTTTTACTTCTTTGTCATCTGACATTATTTCAATATGCCCCGACCATATCAGCCTATTAGCTCTCGTGATGCCAGTGATCAGTGGTGATTTAAACAAATTATGAATTTCGTGGTTGCTTCTCACTCTCCATTCACCGCTGTTTGCACCGTTGATGGGTCCAAAGATTCGTCGTAAGTGTGAAGTCATTGCTCTGAAGTATTACACTCTGTTGTGTACTTCACTCTGCTTCCTGGTAATTCGTCAGTGTTCATTCTTTGTACGGAGCATTGCACTGGAACCCACAAGGGCATAGGAATAAAGGAAGGCCAAAAAATACATGGAGAAGAGAGCTGGAGAATGAAGTTAGAAAGATGGGGAGGACATGGGGAGAGCTCCATGCAATGGCGAAGGATAGAACGACTTGGTGTGGGTTGGTTGGGGCCTATGCTCCATAGGGGGATAGAAAGGCAGAAGAAGAAGAAGAAGAAAAAGAAGAGCTGACGTGGTGGTTAATTAAGAGCCTAGACTCACATTCGGAAAAAAAGGGCTGGAATCCGCTAAGGAATGGTTGACGTATATTTTCTGTCAGGAATGTAAATTCTGACTTGCACAGTTTACGGTGACTGCACTAACCGCACTTCACCATCATCATCATCATCATCTTCTCCTTCCTGGTTTTTTTTCTGGATATCTTTCATCCTCCTCCTCCGCTTTTCTACCTTTTCTTATTCCCCCTCCATTATCTTCACCTTCTTCTGCTTCTACTTCTTCTTTATCTTCTTCTTTTTTTCTTCTTCTTCTTCTTCTTTGCCTCCCCCTTTTTTCCTCTTCTCTACTACTACTACTACTGCTGCTGCTACTAATACTACTACTACTACTACTACTACTACTACTACTACTACTACTACTACTACTACTACTACTACTACTACTACTACTACTACTACTACTACTACTACTACTACTATTATTATTATTATTATTATTATTATTATTATTACTACTACTGCTGCTGCTGATACTTGCGCTGTTCCTGCTGCTATTGCGGGTGGTGTTCTACCACTATTACAACTTTACACTCTTCTTTTTTGCTGTTGTTTGTTTTACTAAATCTACACAACATATAGATTAAAATAGGAAAAGAATGCCTGGGAAAATAGCACAATTGAAGCAAGAACGTAAATCTGATCAGAGACAGGTGTTCGCGTGAGATGGGCACCACAATTCTTCAAGCCAACTGACATGAAACTAGTTGACAATGATGATGGTGGTTACAATGATGACCCTAACCAACGAATCGCTACGATTCTGATGCTAAACTTGTTAACACACACGCTAATATCAACAGAGCTAGCTCGAATACCCGCCAGGTTTTCCTCAGCGTGCTGTGACGTCGTCGATTCTGTCCACAAATAACACAGAAAACCCCGCTTGAGCATTATTAATCATCAACCACCTAATGTAATGTTGTTCAGACACACAGGTCCCGGAATGTCTCACTTCTCACCCACTCACAGTTAGTCGACTCATTAGTTAAAGTAAATCCGACCTCAGGCGCTCATTGGCTGTCCGGGTGGGCTAATTTTCAATATTAAAGGCAGTGTGGTTGTATTCCGTTTTTTTCTCCAGGTCATGAACAACGGACTAATCCAGTTTCGTCCTTTTTAGAACGAAAATTTTTTGTTATTTGAAGCCCCACCCTGGCTTTTGCCAGGGGCCGCAATATAGGCAGGCCATAAATATGGCCAAATGTCTGAACGCGGTTTCTGGGACCTCTCCACGGCGATCCTCATCCGCATGGTGGCACTTTGTGTCATCGGGTGTTTATCGCTTGTGTGATGTCCTGGTGGGGTAGAAAGTCAGTCAGTTATTCCGTTTTCTTCTTTTGGTGCGTCTTTTTTTTTTTAATGAATCCTTTAGTTTCTGTATGCAAACATCGTCCACAGGCTTTGATCTCTGTGACCGGCCTTTTCTTTTTAGTTGGCTACTCCACGACTGTGCGTCTGCCTATATCTTATCTCTCCGTTGTCTTCTTGGTGTCGGCTCTGTGGCTAAGTCGATGTGAACGCTTCGTAATGACAGGATGCCGGGTTCGATCACAGCTGCGTGCCATGCGCCTTTCTTTGGTTTCGACAGTAGCATCAAGAAAGTCGACCGTCCAGAAAGCAATGGCAAACTACTGGAGGTAAATGTGCCTTGAAAAACCACACACCAGCCAGGGGCTGCACAAGACAAGGGCTGTTGGGGTTGGTTCTGCAACGTCATGTAAAGATACGCAACTAACCTGTCTTCTAGGTTCGCCACGTGATCTACTCTTGTTCAACCCTTTTGTGAAAGCAGTTTTTGTCTCTTCTATCTGCCAATCTTTATATGTTCTCTATATATTAAACTATATATATGACAGAGTGCTAAAATGTTACATAGTACCTGTTCTGCTGTATGGCAGCGAATCTTGAAATGTCGGTGAACAAATTCGGAAAAATTTGGAAGCAATAAAGATGTAGTTTCTGAGACGAATGTTACGAACACCTTTGACGACCAGAGCAACTAACAACGATTGTTTGAAAGAAGCTAATGAAAGTAGATCTTTATTTGCAACAAAAAGAAAGAGACAAACACTGTTCTTTGGCCACATAATAAGAAGAGAGACATTGGAGAACATCGTGACAACTGGAAATATCAGTGGAAAAAGATAGAGGCCAACCAGGAGAGATGATGCTGGATTTACTAAAATGATGGCATGAAGGGATATCAAGATAGCTGTTCTAGGCAACCAGGGATCGTGATCTGTGGAGATGCGTGAGCGCCTACGCCAACTGGCAGGGCACATAAAGATTATATTTATATGATTTATCATGTTACTTAATCTCTGCAGTGCTAAAGCATGTCTCATTCATTTATTCATATTGCTTGTTGGTATACACACATACACACATTCATGCCCTTCTTCTCCTCCTCCTCGTCCCGTGTTGCCTTTCAGCATCAGGTTTTGAAGAAGCAACCGGTGGGAGTCTTGGTGTGTGCTACGTAGATGCTGGTATATACGACTTCAATTATTACATCTATCCATCGCTTGCGTGGTCGACCTCTGGTATTGATTCCCTTGTTTCTAAGTGACAGGGCTCTCTGTGGTGCCCTTGCTGCGCATATAGTCCTGGTGCCGCCTTAGCGCAGTCGATAAGAGGCTCGCTTTCAAATCCAGCTGCGACTCGCTGCAGCCCACGGTCGGGATTCGAAACCGGGCGGTTTCCGGGGTTCACCCAGCCTCTAGGAACTGGGTACCAGAGTTGACACTCTGGGGTAAACGGAGGAACGTCGCTGTTGCTACAGAGTTACGTGCGAACGGCGACACAGGCGGACAATTCTTATCAGCTGTTCGTACTGGTGGCAGAGCACTTATGGTTTATAACCGTGTGCAATGACGCTGGTTCACATCTCCCGACTTTACATTTTTTTCCACCTTTTATAGTCTTGACACATGTCCGAACCATTTGATCTGTTGTCTGTCGATGTACTTTAGTAATAGTTCCGTTCCAACTTCAGTCTTGGTGTCATCATTTCTGTTCCTGTCTCTTCTTGTTACATTTAGGATTCGCCGTAGACATTTCATTTCTGTTTCAATTTTTATTTTGTCCTTTGTTGTTTTAAATGTCCACGTTTAATGCTAACAAATTGTTTTAAAATCCTATACACGTTTGTTTACACACACATTGCACACATACACTGATAAGTCTACGTGTAAATATCTTCTTTTTTTTTTCTTAATGTTAACCGGCTGTAAATTCCAGCGGAAATTTCTGGTTGTTCGCCCACTTCTGGACTTAGTCTTGTTCCAGAACCTTAGCTTTTCGTGCACAACTGTTTTACTGATCTGTCTTATTTCTGTGCAGACGCTTGGTTTCTTGCCTCTCATGCAGATGCACTCTGACTTCGAAAGAAACGCCCCTGATTAGCCGATTTTTACGATATGCTTGTTAGGAGGGCGTGCTCTATTCTCTGCTTTCCCCTCAAAATTAGATCCTGGAACCCACACGCGGAACGTGTAAAAATGTAGTGGGTGTGTATGTGTGAGAGAGAAAGAGAGAGGAGGGGGAGGCTTCAGTAAGAAAGAGAGAAAGGGAGAGAAAGAGAGTTGTGACTGACATACGTCGAAGCCTTACCAGGACATCACATCAAGAGATAAATACTCAGAAACACAAAGTGCCACCATTCGGATGAGGATCACCCCGGGACAGGTCCCAAAACACCTTTATCAACCCATAGGTTGGGTTACATTAGGGACCCGGAAACACCCAGGGTGGCGCTTGAAAAAAAAAAAAAGTTGCGTTCGACATTGACTAACAATTAAAAAAAAACTAAGAGTGAGTGAATGAATGAGATTCAACCCGACCAGGACACCTGCCAAGCGATAAACTCCCGGTGACACAAAGTGCCACCATAGGGATGAGGATCACACGGGGAGACTTCATAGAAACCCCGTTTAACCGTTACTTTACATTTGGGTACCCGACTACAGCCGGGGTGGTTCTTTCAAATAACGAAAAATTGCGTTTCGTACCGAGAAAGAGACAGTCATCACTTTTCGGCCATGTTATGCGAAGAAGAAAACTGGAACATGTTGTGCCCACTGGAAAGATCTGTGGAAGGAGGGATTGAGAAAAACAACGAGAGAAGATTCTTGACATTCGTGTAGCATGGCATGGAGGTGTGTCAGCACACGAACGTATGTGTCACATATCACTCCTGTCGCGTGCCTAATGTAAGGATTCCTCCTTCAGAACCAACAGCACTCAGAGATAATTATGTTGAGTCGTTTGGCTCGTATTGGTCTAAGGGATTTCCCGTGGCCAATATACGATCAACTTATCTCTGGAGTAGGGCAACTCAAGTATTGGCACTACAAAATATATCAGTATATAAATACAATATTTCTAGGCACACTTGGCTGGACACCCCTACTACTTACTAAAGAAAGCCCCCAGGTTATGATAGTTCATTATCATAACCATGTTAACACATATAATGAAGATACATACACATACAACTGCTAAACACCTAAGAAGGTGACATAGAGAAACCTAAGTCAGCCATGAAAATGAATGCATGTATTTAGTATAATATCTGTACAAAAACAATTGAAGTGAATTCCAGCTATCAGTGAAAGAATCTCAGCACTAATGTCTAGATCCTAAGGAAACTAGGCAGACAGCCGGTCCTGGAGGTGACTATATGTCATCATTGGAACCAAGGAGCTGTGAGGAAAACAACATCATGCGAATCATCAGACTTAGCTTCTCTTCTTTCTGTCTATGATGCCTCCCTCAGCTCCGGATGATTCGACTGTCTTTGACTCTGGGAATTCTGCTCCACTGGATCAAGTAGTGAGAGAGTACCTCACCATAGAGGACACAGCACTGTACTGGTACTTAGCAAGTCTCTATCACCAGTAAGGACACACAATGTCTTTGAGCCACACTAAGCTCTAGCACTGGTAGCTGTTTGAGGTACCATCTCCCACATGTTGGAGATGTCAGGAACCTTCACAGGTGTTAGCTGGTGGGTAACAGTTTGTTTCTGGCGGTTTGATGGTTGGTGGATGTTGGTTGGACTGTGAAACTTCTGCCAGCTCTTCACAAAAGATACATCCCAAGCATATGTAAAAACTGAGACATTCCAGATTGCCTTGAAAAGTGAAATGATACAGGCATAGATTAACACGTCTGGACGCTTGAGAAGCTGGTAAGGAGAATAGCGTCACTTAGACACTTCAGGCGTTGGTAACAAAAGAAGTCCCTTGTATACTTGGGCAAGGAGTAAATCGGTTTCCAAGAAACCTCAAATAACTCCCTGAATATATATCGAAGAGATATACATTTAAAAGTGGAGTTTAGTTAAAGTAACCAGAAAAGGCAGACATAATAATGTTGTCCAATAAAGGCCTATATATATAGATATAGGGGACTATATATTTATGGGCGAGTCCAAGTTTGAATTTTGTGCAGATTACAGGTAAGACAGGTTATCAGCCTTACAGACCGATGCGTAATGGCTATCATTTCACGACAGTATGCATGCTGTAGGAGACCGTGGATTGTGGAAAGGCATGATCGCCCACACCATTCGGCAAAGCACCTGATAATGATGATCGAGACGACAGATGAATAATATGAAACAGGGAGTGTCGGGGTGTTCTTTAATACTGTGTGCTCAAAACTGGTGGAGCGATATGTATATTAATATTTGTCCTTCTTCTCGGCCTGCACGCCGAAGCCGAGCCAACGATATTTATAGAAGAACACTAAGAATGGATTACCGGAAAAGCAAACGTTTCGGTCAATTAAACCTTCGTCGGTGCATAAATTGAGTATAAAACATGGCAACTCCACAATAGACCCTAGTTATCAATCGATACTTTGCTTTCTTCCGGGCATTTTTGAAGACCCAGTTCCTAATGCTGATTTTATCAGCTGGCTGTTTACATAGCTTATGTCAGTGGTTCCCATATGGTGGGGCGGGGGTGGAACTCATTTAAGCGGGTCTGTGATGCCCGACTTGCTAGCGTAGCTAGTTAAACCTGACTTCGCAGCGACCGGGTGACCAACTCCATGTGGTCCGGGTTTACGCCCGGGGGTAGGCAGAAAAGCCACCTTTCTCCCAGATTTGCGGTATCTATCATAGAATTAGTCGGCTCTGTGGCTTCGTAATGCCGGAATGCCGGGTTCAATCCCAGCTGCGGGCCATGCGCCTTGCGTTGGTTTCGACAGTGGTATCAAGAAAGCTGACCGTCCAGAAAGCAATGGCAAACTACTAGACGTAAATTTGCCAAGAAAAACCACACAACAGCCAGTGGCTGTTGGTGTTGGTTCTGCAACGCCCTGTAAAGGATACGCAACTAACCAACCATCATAGAATCAAGGCCGAGGGGTTGTGTTTCTGTAGTACCGAGCCAAAGGGTTAACAACTCGTGGTTTCTGGATATTTATATTTTTTTTTAAAGTGATAAAATTTAGAAAGAAAAAATCACAACCAGCTTATTTTGCCATTCGAATATAGATTAACTGAGTGCGATTATTTCAACTTAAAAAGTTCGTGGAAGAAACAAAAAGGGGGCCTGTCTGTTTTACCTTACTGGGAGCCACTCGCGTATTTATATTCTGGCTTCTTGATTTTGTAGTCGGTTTCCTGTCTCTTATTTGTCTTGTCATTGTCACTGTAGTCCACCGAGCATTAAAACATAACTGTGCTCGTGAGTACCAAATAGAGTTAGGAATCCATGAATATCAAAGAAAGTAAAGGGCGCGTGAATATCAAAGAAACTAGTCATCATGAGTTTCGAAGAAAATAGTATCCATCAGTGTTAAATAAAAAAGTGTTCATGATTATCAAAGAAAGTAAAGCGCCTGTGTGTAACAAAACAAGTAAAGTGTCCATCAGTTTGGAAAAAAAAAGTAATGTTTATATAGATTTCAAGGAAAGTAAAGTATATCTGAGAACAAAAGAAAGTTAACTGCCTTGAAGATTGGGAAAATACCCACGTGAATACGTGGATTTGAACACATACTACATACCATTGTAAGTCAGCTCTAAAACCCTACGTCACTTCATCTCCTATCATAGACCGGCTATCGCAGAGACAATGATATCATTTAGCAAGCTTCATGTAAAAGCCATCATCGGGCAGTCAAATTCTGCAGCACTGCTAACACCGAAATATTCGATCGCTGTAATTTTCACAATGTAAAAGATCGATGAGTTTGATGTCTCTCCTGAGACGACTAGTTCAATATTTTATGTACTTTGCTGTTGAGAAAAGGCTTTTGATGTAAGCCTGGTTGCCTCGATGTTCCACAGTTTTAATGCTTGGTGTGCGGTTTTTTTTCCCTTCGCTCACCTTCATTGCTTCACACTGGGTGATTTTCACACGGGCAAGCGTCGCCCTTTCACTTTGTTTTTATGTCTGTCGTTTTCTATTGTAATTTTTGTGTGTGTCACGGGTTCCCTTGATCTCACCAATTATAATTTTAAATATGCATTCATTACCATACGCATGCGCGAACACGTACAGACACTCACGCGTGGAGACACTCAGGCCCACACATTCTGGGCTTGGGAACTACCATCATGACCCCCGTATTGCCGAGGATGTGCTTTAAATTACGTTCTTTGTCTGGTTTCCAGTACCCCCATGATGAAAAAAGGTGAGGAGGTTGGGGGGGGGGGGGGGGGGGTTGTTGGACAAAACGACCTGCTACCCAATAATAAGTATGTTCTTCAGAAGCGACTTCTCTTCCTAAAGTCCATGTTGTGTGGCACTGGTAGTCATGTCCTTACCACGACATTCTGTCTCGTTTACTTTCAGTCAGTTCTGACACAGATGATCTTTCATTCCATGATGTCACAATGTCCAGAATTATCTCTTAGTCTCCCTCTGCCTCTCTTCCTCTCCAACTTTCCCCGCATCACAGTATTCTCCTATTTTCTCTTTCTTGTGATATGACCAAAGAATGTAGATTGTCACTTTCTGATATAGGCAATAATATCTCTTTCTGAGTCAGTTTCTTTCAAGACATCTTCATTACACTTTTTACAAATGTTCCCAGGGTATTCTCATAGTTCATCTAGAAAACCGGATCTCGACAACTTACAAAAAGTTGTGTTTTTTTTTTTTTTGTTCCGATAATCGTCTAAGTTTCCATGATTCACATACAAATATATCAGAATATGATTTATTTAGCTCTTGGGCGACAAACAACAGTTAAGGTCATTCATTTCACTAGGTTGTATTGCATATAGCTTGCTCTCCCCAGCAGAACAGCAGTGGCTTGCTGAACGTAGCACAAAGTATGAACTTCCTAGCTCCAATGACAATCCCCAGGAATCTCCGCAAAGTCTACATACGTGAACTCAACAAGGCATCCGTGAAACGAACCCACAACCATTGGGAGCCAGGAAAACAGCATGATCCCTTCACCGCTGAGATCCAACTCATCGTCAAGTTACTGGCTGACTGGCGTGGACCATCACGCCTCTCCGCCATCTGCGATTAGCAGCTACGTGTATCAGTTCGGGGTTGACACCGCTATATTTCACAACAAGGGGCTGTCAAAAATCTTCTCACGGTTGTCTTCATCTGTGTCTCTTTCCTCAGTTATTTCCAGTTGTCCCAACACGGTTCAGTTTCCTTCCCCCAAGGTTAGCTGAAATCGGATTCGTCGAGGTAGAAGGCTGAGATGACCAAGCCTAGTTGTCTATCTATTGTATTCTTCACTTTTACCGGGTGGCAGCCCAATGTCGTGGTTTAAAATATTTGTTTTGTGCCTCTCGCGTGATTTGAGTGACAGTTTTCTGGATCTTCTGGTCGTATTCAGCTACTCCATCTATCCATTTATTCCTGGGTCTTCCTCTGGCCTTTCTTCCCGATGTTCTATTGTAAAAGGCCTTATAGGCAATCTGATCCGGTTGCATTCTTACTAAATGACCAAAGCACTTCATTCTCTGTCTTTCAATATGTTTCCATGCATGCTCTTGTTCCAACTTTGTCTCTAATGCTGACGTTTGTGACTCTGTCTCTTCGTGTATTGTTGGTGACACTTCGGAGACATCGCATTTCACACGTAGTTATTTTTTGCAAATGTGATTTGTTCATTGTCTACGTTTGGCACTGATAACATAACGTAGGGATGAAAATGCTGTTGATCATCCGTTGTTTGGCTGGTGACGGGATCTTTGGATGACGAAGAAGGCTAGCTGTAAACCATAATAATATAGCGAACCAACCGCGCCATTTGAAGGCAAACTGGGGGAAATGTAAACAGAGCGTGTCTTCTCCTTCACGGTACTGCTACGCTTAAAACGCTGCAAGAACTCCTTTACCGACTATTTTATTTGTCTCGCTTCGCGCCAATCGCGATTAATATACGCCTCTTAGGCAACATCGATATCGCACATACGACAAAACATGGCGATGGCATCCCCCGTAGCAGCTCCGCGCAGATGCCGCGATTTGAAATAATTAAGAAAATGTTTGAAGTTTTGACAACTGCCTGATGTCAATCAATTCCCGTATGTGCCTAAAGAAGAAATTGTGGGCGGGGCTTCAGGTTGCTAATCAATAGAATGGTTGGGGATGAATGCATTGACATCCGATCGATAACTCCTATGTAGACACACACGTGTGCTCTCGCACTACTGGTTTTCATGGCGCAGGTATTAGCGCTCGTCTTTCTACCTGGCTGACTGGGTAAACCTATTTTGTGGATCGAGAAAATACGCAATGGCTTGCAGCAGTTGTAGACTTGCAATTTTTCACAGTGTCTTGTTGCTATCGTATTTTGTGCTGTTGGGATTTCTTTTCACACATGCTGTGTATGTTCAGGCTAGACTGAAATTGTTGGTATTTGCTGAGATTCATATCTTCATGTGGGAAGAGAACTCATGTACGCATGTGAATTTATCTCTTATGAAATGTCAGTAGCCTCAATGGGTTCTCTAACAATTAGTTGTTACTACACAAAATGACAAAAATCATCTGAAAACTATCCGAAGAAAACCCCAGCATTGCTCCATTTTCATTTATTTTCACGGATACGTAATATCCGAATAACACGACATAAATATTCCTGGCTCATATCGCAAGTATTTCCTCGCAAAATGAGGATAGAATTGCAGACATGCCGGATTCTGACTGAAGATGGGTGCCAGTCGAAAACTGAGAGAGTAACGCTACAGGAATATAATGTGATATAAGACCGAGACAGACTCAAGCATATTGAATTACTGATAATAATATAGAGTTACAATAAAAAAAATTGTATGGGCTTTTCGTGCATATCGTCATTTTCTTTTTCTTCTTCTTCCTTTTCTTCTTCTTTTCTTCTTCTTCTTCATTCGTTTTCTTCCTTCTTCTTCTTCTTCTTCATTCGTTTTCTTCCTTCTTCTTCTTCTTCTTCTTCTTCTTCTTCTTCTTCTTCTTCTTCTTCTTTCTTCTACCTCCTCCTCTTCCTCTTCTTCTTCTTCTTCTTCTTCTTCTTCTTCTTCTTCTTCGTCTGTCTGCGTTCACTCTTAGAGGGACAGCTGGCACTTTGTGTTGTGTTTTACAACTTGTTAGCGACATCTGCACTTCTTTAGCAAACATATATTAAAGTGGATGTATCCTCCCCTCCCCCTCCCTCCCACTTTCCCTCCCCCTCCCCTCCCCTTTTCCCCCTTCCCTTCCCTCCCCTTTTCCCCCTTCCCTTTTCCCCCTTCCCTCCCCTCCCCTTTTCCCCCTTCCCTTCACTCCCCTTTTTTCCCTTCCCTTCCCTGGCACTTTGTGTCCCCCTTCCCTTCCCTCCCCTCTGCTCCTTCCCTTCCCTCCCCTTTTCCCAAGGACCCTCCCCTTTTAGCCTTCCCTCTTTCCCCCCTCTCCTCCCCTACTCCCTCCTTCCCTCCCCTTTACCCCCTTCCTCTCCCTTTTCCCCCTTCCCTCCCCTTTTCCCCCTTCCCTTCCCTCCCCTTTTCCCCCTTCCCTTCCCTCCCCTTTTCCCCCTTCCCTTCCCTCCCCTTTCCCCCTTCCCTTCCGCTCCCCTTTCCCCTTCCCTTCCCTCCCTTTTGTACTACCCCTTATTTTTCCTCCCCTTTTCCCCCGTCCCTGACCTCCCTTTCTGTGTGGTTCCCCCCTTCCCTCCCCTTTTTCCCCCTTCATGTCGAAAAAAGTAACCCTCCCATTTTCCCCCTTCCCTTCCCTCCCCTTTTCCCGAAAAATCCCTTACCCTCCCCTTTTCCCCCTTAACCCTTCCCTCCCCTTTTCCCCCTTAGATAACGCATGTATCCGTTAGGTATCGTCTGCTCAATGAATATTGGATGTAGTCGGTCTCAAGGACGCTTTTTAGCAATCTCTTGAAGCTCTCCTTTCCTACTTGTATTGCTGCATACCTCTTGCATTGACATTTCCCATCCAGTGTATTTTTTTTTTTTTTTTAAACTAATATGCCTTTAATACGTCGAAAAAATGTTTACATGTATTATTTTCATTTCTTTGAACACTTCTCTTTTCATTCTTATTCTTTTTTGAAAAATGTGTACTACAGGTTATTTTTTCTCCCCCTTTAAACACGACCTGTTTTTCTGTGTGGTTCCCCCTATCACCCCCATTCGGCATTCATGGAAATAAAACCAGGCATTTTGAAGTTTAAGCGTCCACCCCAAATCGGCCCAAGACTGGCAACAGGAACCATAACCAAAGCACTGAATGTCGGTAATTGCCGACTAGCGATCACTTGATACTAGTGATACCAGGCAGACAATCACTCAGTGAAAGCACAGATGTATACTTGCCGGTGTCACGACTCCAGCGGGAAAACAACGGTGAGCGCCGAAAGGGATGACAATTTGGCGCCCAGGGCGGCAACATAACAGATGGTGTTCCCCGAAATAATGCCCTACTAGGAGGGGCACATCGCGTGGGCTGAAATCTGCCAGGCTGCCGTCCACCGGCATTTGGTTTCCCTAGGTCTGGAGATTTTCAGATTTTACCAAAGCCTGCCCTAGATAGTGTTGTCAGTCGACTTTCTAGGATTTTATTGGGGATTTGGGATTTCGGAGAGGGCGTGGTGAGGGGATTTGTGGGATCGGCGGCAAAGACTGTATAGGCTGAATGTATGTGTGTGTGTGCGTGTATGTATGTATGTATGTATGTATGTATGTATGTATGTATGTATGTATGTATGTATGTATGTATGGATGGATGGATGGATGGATGGATGGATGGATGGATGGATGGATGGATGGATGGATGGATGGATGGATGGATGGATGGATGGATGGATGGATGGATGGATGGATGATGTGTGTGCGTGTGTGCATGTGTGTGTATATATATATATATTATATATATATATATATATATATATATATATATATATATATATATATATATATATATGTTTGTTTGTTTTAGTATCCAGAAGCCATGAGTTGTTAACCCTTAGGCTCGGTATTATGGATATCGCAACCTTTCGGCCTTGATTCCATTGTAAATACCGTAAATCTGGGAGAAAATGTAGCTTCTACCCTCGGGATTGAACCCGGACCACAAGGAGTCCAACACCCGGTCTCCGCGCAATCCGGTTTAGCCAATTACGCTAGAGAGCCGGGGCATATATATATATATATATATATATATATATATATATATATATATATATATATATATATATATATATATATATATAGCTATTTATCTATGTTTGTATGTATGTATATATGTAGGCATACATGCGTGCAAACAAGTGTGTGTATGTACAAAACAGATGGTCCCACTTTCACTCACGTGCACACCTACAACTCATAAAATCATCCATTGTCTATCCAGTTTTGATCCTCTGCTTCACTCTTTGAAATCCTGTTCCGTGTTTTTGGATAAGATTTTCTGACAAATGTTCCCACCATTTGAACAGATTCCACACCTCGTGTTCAGCAAATGTTAACGAAAAGCATTAAACTTGATAAAAACACATTTGTGGACAGTCTTTAAAAATTTCTTCGGGAATCAAAACAAGAAACAAAAATACGCCACAGTGAACTGAAGAATTCTGACACGGTGAAGTTGTAAGTGTTGGCACCTGTCTCAAAGATGGACACAACATAAAAGGTCCCATCTTTCAAATTGCTTTTTCCTTGGCTTTCAAACACGTTTGTCCTGTCGCTATACTGTCCGGATGTTGTGTAGCTATCTCTCGCTATAAACAATCTTAGAATTAAGAGATGACAGGCTTTCTTGTCAAATTCTCCATTTTGTATTATCAATTTTACTCGATGTAAGTTTTTCCCTCTGAAATTTTTGTAAAAACTGCTTTGTTTTACAAGTGTTTCCACCTTCTGCACACATTTTTTATCTTGCACTTTTAATGTTGAATACTTCAATTGCATTTTGCCCGTTTTTTGAAGACACGCATATTGTTTACAAGTATAAGATATTTTTTCCCCTTGTATGTTTTCATTTAGCGACAACGCTCGACTGAGAAACTTCCGATTAATACGTTTCATTCAAAAACCTATTTCAGAATTCCGAGTTCTCGCTTGATTTTGTTTGTTGTATTTGTTTACTTTTGTGTATGTGAAACGATGGAACGGACTCTTCGTTACAGAGTTGCTGGTGTGCTTGCCTGTCTGCCCAATGGTCATGTGTTTGTATCTCCTAGTGCCTAGTTTGTTTTTTTCATTGACCCACTCTCCTGAATCTGTGTCCTAGGTGTTGCGAACGCGCTTTGTAATGCCGAGGTCCCGCGGTTGAATCCTGCTGCAGCTTATTTGGCAGCAGGCCGCCTTGTGTTGGGTTTCAACAGTGGTATCGAGAGCCGACTGTTTAGCGGCAATGGCAAACTACTGAACTTGAAATTGCCTAGTAAAATCACAAACAACATAAGTGCTGCGGTTGGTTCTGCAACTTTTTGTAAAGGACAGAATACTAACTTGAAAAAAAAAAAATTACGGAACGCCGAGGTGCACTCCCAGCTGCTGTAGTGCAACAAGACTAGGGCTTATACAAGTCATGATCTGTCCACATCTCTAGGGGAATTAAAATCCCGACCCCATGTGGGACGCAATCATTCGTTATTTTGAAGCTCACCTGGCTGTTGCCAGGGGCCCTAATATAACCCATCCTATAAGTTGAACGGAATTTCCGGGAACTGCCCCCGAGTGATCCTCATCCGTTTGGTGGCACTTTTTGTCACCGGGTGTTTGTCGCTGGGTGTGATGCCCTTATGGGGTTGAACACCAGTCAGTTTACATCTCTCTACGTGGTGGTTAAATCAATAGGTCCCCTTCCGAAAGGTTTGCAAATGTCGATACCTTGATCCTCCTGGGGGGAAGAGTTGGGGAAAAAGGGGGGGGGGGGGGGAGACCATGTTTTAAATAAAACTGCTGCCTCAAAAATGCCCTACGGCTTTTTTTCGGAGGAAACTTTCCTTTTATTTATTTTTTTTTTCAGACAGACATTTTACATTTATTCATGTATATGAATCTGCATTTATTCATGTACAAGAATCTGCTTGGGGAGTCCTCTCTAACCTGTGCTATTCTTCTTCTTCTTCTTCGCGTTCACCAGCTGTAAACTCTGGCGGAAGGTTCTGGTTGCTCGTCCACTACTGAACTGCAGTCCTGCTCCAGAACCTGAGTGTTGCGTGTGCATCAGTTTTACAGATCTGATTCTCTTGAATACAGACTGTTGGTTCCTTGCCTCTCCGGCAGATGCACTCCGACTTCAAAGGAAGCTCCCCAATTTGTCGACTCTTACGACATGCTTCTGGGGAGGCAGTGGGTCTATTCTTGTTTTCCCCACAATGGGGCCCCGGAACCCACACGGGGAACCTGTGCTATTGTTTCATTAGTATGGATGGAATTCCGCCCAGTACATTTGTCCTTTCTCATCGACGTTCCACTTAGTAGCACTGTATTGTCGTCACCGGATGTAAGGGGCCGCATTAGCGAAGTCGATAGGATGCTCGCTTTCAAATCCAGCTGCGACTCGTTGCAGACCACGGTCGTTGTTCGAAACCGGGTGGTTCCCGGGGTTCACCCGGCCTCTAGGAAATGGGTACCAGATTTGAGGAACGTCGCTGAAGCTACAGAGTTACGTGCGGACGGCAACACAGGCGGACAATTTCTTATCAGCTGTCCTTCTGATGGCAGAGCACTTATGGTTTATAACCGTGTGCAATGACGCTGTCCTCTGGTGACAGAGCACTTATGGTTTATAACCGTGTACAATGACGCTGTCCTCTGGTGGCAGAGCACTTATGGTTTATAACCGTGTACAATGACGCTGTCCTCTGGTGGCAGAGCACTTATGGTTTATAACCGTGTGCAATGACGCTGGTTCACATCTCCCGACTTTTACATTTACCTTCACCGGCTGTAAACTCCAGCGAAAAGCTCTGGCTGTTGGTCGACTCCTGAATATTGTTCTTGTTTCAGAATTTGATATGTGTATTTTTGTGTGTGTGTGTGTGTGTGTGTGTGTGTGTGTGTGTGTGTGTGTGTGTGTGTGTTTGTGTGTGTGTGTCTTGTGTGTGTGTGTGTATATAAAGAAAGAAAAAGATAGATGTGGCACCTGAAGAAGGAACATGAATCGTTGGTAAATTTTATAGATGTTTTTAACACATTAAATATCACAGCTAGATCTACGAGACTGTCCGTTTATTTAATCATTTTTGGATTCTTCAAGCAACATCAGTGGATTTCTTTTCATTCGATGTTGAAATTGCTACGGGATCAAATTTCAAAATCTAATCTCTGATGTTATCATGTTTCAGTGAGTGCAACCTTAGTGTATATATTACTTTCTTTTAACGTGCATCTGTATTATATTCTATGGCGTATTGAATATGTTTCAAAGTTGTATGTTCCATTCTCAATGCATGCACTGATGTTTATTATAACTGCCAGTATCCGCTATGTAGGACATTTGTAGAGAGTAACAGATAAACACATGAAGCCAGAATCCATAGAGACTACCCGAAGGGAGAGTAAACCAAGTTAATAGGTTTCTCAAACGCAGAGAAAGAAATGACGACGAGGAAATTGATGTTTGAATACACACTAGACAACAATAGTCTCAAAATGATGACAGCTGTGTGCAAGATTTTACAGCACAATGGGTTACTGTGAATGCTGCAGGGTGCAAAGAATCCAAAGATGAACGCAACGTAAGGTCGATGCCATGTTGTTCGGTGCGTAGTAGAATACATATTTTATTATAAATGCCATTTTATCGTTAATGCAACCTTAACGTTACGTTACACTTGTTTCTTGTTTAGTTGGGTTGAGTAAAGAATCGACACCACAGCACTCAAGGCATTCCCATACGTGCTCCGTCCTCATCTTGAGCAGCCAGCGCAGAGTTCCAGTACTGATGGTACTGGTCACAATCTATCTGTCTTGCTATTCCTGTAGTTAGCCTACAAGAGCCTCTGTTTTTTTTTTTCTTGTTTAATGTGATGTCTTCTCATTTTCTTGAAAGTACGGGATAAATCAGAGCTTTCCAGGCTTTATAATATCACATTTTTTTTGTAGAAAAACATATTTTTGCGACATCCTAATTCACTCTACGAGCAAATCTAACTCCTTATAATATATATTGATACATGCATAAACTGTAATAAAAAAATCTTTTACCACACAACCTATCTCATAAAAACCATTTTATTTACATTGAAAAACTAATGTTACGATTATACTGTTAAATGCTTTGAGAAATCCATGCCTTCGGCTTGAACATGGGACCTCCAGCACTCGAGGTGGACACCAAACCTCGAGACCACTCAGCACCCATGGGTAGACAGATATGTGAGTGGGTAGGTGGATAGCTAGGGTTGATTGTGTTGGTAGAGATGTGTGGGTGGATGAATGGGTGGATGCATAAATTGGGTAACTTAAACGAGTAAACAGACTGGTGGGTCATTGAGTGACTTAACGGCTACTTATGTCAATAATTAGTCACTTCCCGTTGAATCACTCAGTAAAATGAAGTATGTACATGCAGGTAATGCTCAACGCCTGCTGAGTCGCCCTGAATGAAACGAGTTACGGCACGACTGCTTCTTATTATTCAGCCATCTATTCATGGGCAATTTGTGGATTGTTATCGACTTCTTTCTCACATCATTCCAGCGAAGGTTCCGCTTGAGGTGTGGTGTTTGCAAATGCAGCTTAATCCCAGAGGAAATATTCAAATCCTGGTGCCTGTACTTGTCAATAATAAATAGCAAATCCTGATTAAAAATAAACTTCAAGGAGATGCCGCTGTTGTGGAAGAGAAGATGACATTCATGTCGTAAAATACCCTACGGAGGTGGAGACCACAAGCGGCGACAAGCTCGTTGAAATAATTAACAACTCACGATGTTGCTTGAGCAACTGAGGAACTGTAGAGGCTACGCGATTGAATCCTGGTCGGAAGGTCTTGAGTTTGAATTTGAATATCTAGCGTAGGTTCCAGAGCCCTATTCTGGGGGAGAAAGTAATAGACTCACTGCCCTCTAAATAGCATGTCGTAAACGTTGACTAATTAAGGGTGTTTCTATGTCGAATTTCATGTGGTTAAACGGCGAAAAACCAGCAGTCTGCTTAAAAATAAGCCAGATGTGTAAAACGGATGTGCACACAAACTATAAGATCTGCCGCAATGCAGTAGTCCAGAAGTGGACTCACACACCGAAAAAAACAGAACCGGAGGTTAGAGCCGGTGAACGAAGAAGATTAAGAAAAAGAAGCAGAAGAAGAAGAAGAAGAAGAACAAAAAGAAGAAGGAGAAGAAGAAGAACAAGAAGAACAAGAAGAACAAGAACAAGAACAAGAACAGAACAAGAAGAAGAAGAAGAAGAAGAAGAAGAAGAAGAAGAAGAAGAAGAAGAAGAAGAAGAAGAAGAAGAAGAAGAAGAAGAAGAAGAAGAAGAACAAGGAAGAATCCACGTGTAAGATCTGGACCCCATTTGGAGCAGGGCTGGGGTAAAACCAAATGGTCTCTCCAATACAAGTCAGGCTCTGGGCTATGAAGAGGCCATGGCATAGACTTAAACTCCTTCCTACTAAGAAGCTCGCCGTGCATTTGTTCATTTAAACTAACATTGGCGTACTGTTTCTGGACTTTTTGTGGCCCATCCATTTGTTACTGCAGCCTACACTTCTCTCATTCTTGCTTAAACACTTCTCTTGTTCTTGCTTAAATATTTCTCTCATTCTTGCTTAAATACTTCTCTCATTCTTGCTTAAATACTTCTCTCATTCTTGCTTAAACACTTCTCTCATTTTTCCTTAAATACTTCTCTCATTCTTGCTTAAGCACTTCTCTCATTCTTGCTTAAACACTTCTCTCATTTTTGCTTAAACACTTCTCTCATTCTTGCTTAAACACTTCTCTCATTCTTGCTTAAACACTTCTTTCATTCTTACTTAAACACTTCTCTCATCCTTTCTGAACTGTTTTGCCCCATCGTTTTAATATTTTAATTGCTGGAACCTAAACATTGAAAACAAAAGAGGGCCCAGTATTCGTAATGAAAATTGAACTTGCTACGTAGAAAGTAGAAACAATCAAGGTAAGTTAACTGGCGCCTTTAATGATAATAATTTACTGCAGCTGTTTCGGTTACATTTCCTTGTCTTCTGTTCCGAATGAGTAGTTCGATTTATTGTGAGTTAAACCCCACGTAATCGCCAAACTTGGACGATTTTAATTGAGCAACAATTCCGCACTGTAAGAGTATCATCGAGTGCGGCCTTTGAAGATACGAGGCTGATAGCGAGTGCTATTTCGTGTAATCGTTTGAGACTTTCGACTTTATATACGCTGGGATAATGACCGAAATTTTATGTGTCCCCTGGAGTATCGTATAACCAGTGAGTTTGTCCACTGAACAGAAAAAAAAAATGAAAAGAAAAGAAGAAGAAGAAGAAATAAGATACAAGAAGATACATGAAGAAGAAGACGAAGTTGAAGAGGAAGAAGAAGAAAATGCTGTAACATAAAACTTGAATGAGAAAGTAAGAGTTAACTCAACATCTGCCTGGAACACACACCCATACACATACAACAACAACAACAACACAAAAAGAGTTAATTTGCCTATGTTTCCTCGTGTGAACTATAACGTTAAAAACAACACAACTGATTCTATTTAATAGAATGTCCAACAACTGTTATAAACGCTCCATTGGCTATTACAGGGCCATCTTTGCTAATGATGCATAAACAGAACGGGGTAAACTCTCTTGTCAAGGAGACATAAATGTGCCATCTCCATTTGGTTTCTAGGTCATATGATTCATAATTAATCCAGATGTTATTTTTATTAACCAAGATGAAAGCCCTCATATTCTAAATATTACTTCTTCATTTGTTATGCTTGTGTTACTTTACGCGTTCTTGTCTTTCTTTTTCTTCTATGTGATTTACAGCTTCTTTTGGCCTGTTTGAGAGTGTTCTTTTTTCCCCCTTTGGGTTTTTTCCCCCCACATTTCTACACTCTTCTTAAATTTTCTGGAACCAAATATATAATGATTAAAGTAGTATGCTATACCAGTGAATGACAGTATCACTTGAGCAAATATTTGTTGTTTGGCGGTAAGTAAAACAAAGACAAGAGGCTGTTAAAGATTAATTGCTTCAACCGTTAGTGTCGAGTCGGCACCTGATATATATATATATATATATATATATATATATATATATATATATATATATATATATATATATATATATATAATTGTATATTTTTTATCAAAGTGTCCCGAATTTGACACTCTGACCCACTTACATTCGGCCCTTACAACATACATCTACCACACATCATGGTACTGTATCCTATATAAAAACCACCGAATTTTTTATCTCTTGAAATTTTTCTAGGCAAATTTACGTGTAGAATTTAACTATGTACGTTATATAATTATAAAGTTTTTAAAAAATTTAAACGCATAGAGGGTAGACGAGAGAGGGAGAGAGAAATGGAGAGAGAGAGAAGGAAAGAGAGATAAGGAAGAGAGAGATGGACGCACGAACGGAAAGCTAAGGTATTAATTCGCCCCATGGCAAGTTGGCCCTGTATGACCATAACCACGTGGTTACCCCACCCCCCGTTTTATATAAATTTAGAAACCATGAGTTGTAAACCCTTTAGCTCGCTACTATTGACATCCAAACCCTTCGGCCTTGATTCCATGATAGATACCGTAAATCTGGCAAATGTGTGGCTTTTCTGCCTACCCCCGAGCGTGAACTCGGACCCCAAGGAGTTTGTAGCAAAGGTCGCCGCACAGCTGGTTTAACCAACTTAGCAAGCTTACTGGGCGATGGTTACCGTTAAACAGTGGACAACATGCTAACAGACAGTGCTAATGATCTTTTAGTAGCTTGAATATATAAATTTCGATTACTATCGATTGTAACTGTTGTATGTTCCTGTTGTCTTCCTTTTTTTTTTTTTCCCTGTATGAAAGCTGGGGTGAACTTCTTGTGTATCAACCTATCCGGAAATGGAACACAATTATTTTATATATTAACCCTTCCCCCCTCTCCGTTTTTTCCCCCACCCAGCCATTTTTCCCCCGTCTGAATTTCAGATACCTTAGTAACCGTTGTCGGGGACCCTAATATAATTTTACGGTTACAGAGGGTTTATGGGACTTGTGCCTTTGAGATTCTCAACCGAATGGTGTCACTTTGTGTCACTGAATGTTAATTGCTCCTTGTGAGGTCCTAGCGGGGTTAAACGTCACTAGTCCCTCACTTGTGTCTTCCTGCGACCACTATTAATAGACCTAGTCCACCACTTCAAATAGATAGGTAGGTAGTTGTTCCTGTCCAGGTTTGCCGTCCGTCGGATCAATAGCTCTCAAAGCAAATCCCAGAAACATAAGTTCATTCGTATAACAGTTACGTTAGGGCATCCCTACAGTTACAATGAATAACCTGCAGTCACATGTGGGGATAACCATCACTGTATAAAGAGCACTGTTTCTCAACCTTGTAATGCCTGCGGCCCACAAAACGGGGATAGCCATCAGTGTATAAAGAGCACTGTTTCTCAACCTTGTAATGCCTGCGGCCCACAAAACGGGGATAACCATCACTGTATAGAGAGCACTGTTTCTCAACCTTGTTATGCCTGCGGCCCACAAAACGGGGATAACCATCACTGTATAGAGAGCACTGTTTCTCAACCTTGTAATGCCTGCGGCCCACAAAACGGGGATAACCATCACTGTATAGAGAGCACTGTTTCTCAACCTTGTTATGTCTGCGGCCCACAAAACGGGAATAACCTCACAGCTGACTAAACACAGAAAAGAAAAACAAATGTATGTAGCAGTTATTTTTTTAAATCCGATTTCTCCGAATTAAAGTTTTCGGCTAATGCGACATCTTATGCTGCTTAGGGCTGAGGTTTGATACATGTGACTGGAGCGTTGTTTCTCGTTTTTTAAGCGCTACAATAGCATACATTCGATTTGTCTGTGCAATTTCTATTACCGACGTGATTGAGAAAATCCACTTCACATAAATCGTAAGATGTAAAGAGGAAAAACTACGACCAACAGCCTGATAGATAGTTTTCTACTTTAGACATCGATATTCCATTATTGTCACATGATTAGGCCGAAATTATTGGCTGTGCTCCAGGACTTTTACGGGGGCACCAAGACTTTTTTCGCGGGCAACCAGTGGTCTGTGTACCACAGGCTGAAGAACACTGGTATAGAGGAAGCATAGCTGTACATTTATACATCTTCCTACAACATTTGCTAAATATTAGCATGATCAGGCTTGCTGGAACCTTGTAAGTCCTCGTACAAAACCAGGCAACCTGTCCGTTGTGACGGATCACTCCCACCAGCCCATCAAACCACTCGTCCCTTGCACGTGCAGGAGCACTGTCAGTTTACGACTGAGCATATCCTGGACCAGCCCAAGGGAAAACAAGTCTTCACTGAAGCTAATTATGAAGCGCATGGCCTGGATGAAAAATCTTTTTGACACGACGTCTATAATCTTCCCCCATTGCTCTTCTATCCCTGCTCTCACTCCTCTAGCTCCTATCTCCGATCTACTGACATCTTATTCTTGTGTTTGATTGCCTTTATTTCCTGTTAACTCTTTCGTTCCAAAGCCGTATTTAATCACAGTAATGACCCAGGCGTGATTGACTGACCCGAGAGTAAAGCATAGTGAAGCACGTTTATCCTATCTCTGAAGCTAGTATAGGAGACATGACCTAGTTCGCATAGGCACCACCAGCAAGAGTTCCGTGGAGTGGCTGCTACAGATGAAAGAATGAGCACGAGTGGGAATGCCCAGTCTGCATTGACGTCGATTTTGATAGCTTAACTAAAAGCCATTGTGCTCGGCGATTTGGGCAATCATTTCCTTCCACAAGATGCGAATTATGTTTGCTACGCTCGATTCCTCTCCAACTAGTGGCCCACAGAAGCCTAGCAAGTGGCGCGCGGATCACTGCTAGTTGTAATGTAGTTGAGTTGAGTTTAATCCAGAACAGATATCACAACATTCGGGGGCATTTCCTTTAGAGTTACAATATCAACGGTGCCAGTTGCAGTCTGCTTGCATGTCCGTCTTGACTTCCTCCTGAACGTCGAGCATCAGTTAGATCCTATCGTCACTCCTCGCTGATTCACTCTCACCAGACTTTGATGGCCAATTTGCTGTTCCGAAGTGTACAGGTGCTGCCATAGGGCTTTAACCACGTCTGCCTTTTCATGCATCAATATTCCTCCAAGCTGTATTGCATTAATGATCTTTCTATGCTGGAGTTAGTACCCCTAGTTCGTGACTATAATTTTCGAACAATTTTGGAGCCTGAGTAAGGTTATTTGAATTGCCCCGCTCTACACCCAACTTCCAACCAAAGAACAACGTCAACATGTGTTTTAACTCTTTAAGTCTTAGTCAACGCCTGAAGTGTGAATGACTATACCCCTAGATTCCTTTCATAGCATAATGAGATCTCTTACTTCTAATATACGGTGTGAGCATATTAAAGAAATCTGGTTTTTCCTGTGGTCACTCACTACCAGCATTAAATTGTCACTTTCAAAGTAAAGTGTTTATGATTTTTCATTATGATTATTTATCCACTTCGCCGAGAGCGTCTGGTACTGAAATAGTTATTGTAATTTATTTCTTTATTGTTAGTCCATTCGTTCCCAAGCAAATGGTAATCATAACCTAGTCCTATTCACGTTTCCCAGACCATCTACACACTTTCTCAGTCTGGTCTAGATCAGAGGGGTGTCACGTTGTACTCTATTCTTCCGAGAGTTTCTCGTGGGACCTAGGCTCAGGCTGTGGGTTGGGGGAGGGGTGGGTAAGGGGAAGCTCTAGATGTTCTAGGGTCGATAAAAGCTGAGTCATCGTGTAGTATAGAACTCGCTACATCAGCGCTGATGTACTTGAAGGCAAGAAAACGTGACACCCCTTTGACGTAGAACAGTCTGAGAAAGCATGAATGAAAGGTCAGTCAGTGTGTAGATGGGCCGGGAAACGTTGATATGACCCGTAATCTTTACGACACAGACTATAGGAACTCAGGGCTTACGTTAAACATCTCCCTTCTCCCCTCCCTCACCCCACAACAACAAACAACAAATAATGTTTGTACGGGCTGGGAAAGGGGGGGAGGGGTGGTTTAGGGAGTCCAGGCAATAAGTAAAAAAAAAAAGTAAATATTCCTTTCCACGCCCATATTTTTACAGACCATCAGCACTCGGTGGGTAATGTGGTCAGCATTACTTAGCCGACTGTCTTTACTTTTTGCCCAGGACAGCCCATCCTGGTACCCATTCTAAGCTGGGTCGACCTGCGACGTCCCATACCACGATACAAATCCATGCAGTCGGCAGTGGGTTTCGATCGCGGTACGTTGGATTACGAGTCGGACTCGCAACGCCTTAGCCACGGACGCCGCAAGTCCAGGCAACAGTGTTTCTAAATTATATCTTATTTTTTTTTTTTTTTTTTTTGCAATAAAAATTTAGGCTGCTTTTTATATATCCTACCTCAGTTTCGATTGGGTCTGGGGTGGTGTGGTTTGGGGGGGGGGCGGGCGGTGGTGGTTTGGGGGATGCGGAGGGGGGTTGCTGGTCTAGGAATGTTTCGAGTACATTGATGTCTTTCCTTCATTCATTCATTCATTCATTCATTCGTTCGTTCTTTCATTGCCCTGACTTTAGGTTTGTCATCTCATCCATGATACCAAATATCCCCAGAAATTACAATCATATGTAGCTTCGGAATTCTTACAAGAAATAAAATGCAATTTAATTCCTCCCAGACCCCAAACTATTACAATGAAACTGCTTGTCACTACAAACTTAAAAACACTTAATTGTCCTCTCTCCAGTCGACAGGTGCGTGCATAATCTTCCAAATCTAACTTTCGTGTAATGCGAGTTTCAGTTTAATACTCGTTTCTAAGATGTTCAATGAACGACATCGAATTTGAAAAGGCAGGAGAGTCAAGTTCATTGCTATTCAGAACAGCCACGGCGTTTTGCTTTGAGTTTTGTTGTAACTATAAGAGAAATTGCCTGTTCTGCTTTTATTTCCTTTGTGTTGGTTGTACAATGTGGGAAGGCCCTAGAACTTATTTAATAGCGGAAGATATTGTAGGCTGAGAGTTTATGGAAGAGTGAGTTTCTATTCCACCTTCTTAATTTAGCTCACGTGTCGTCTGGGATGTTTAGAAACTGTCCATACAAAGGAGTATGGCTTTAGGGCCTTAGAAATTATGCTCGGGGTTGTTTGTTGCGTTCTGATGTGGATTCTGTGATTTGTGCTAATGTCGAGTCTAGTTAATTTATCTGGGTCTGTCAGTATTTCTATAAATGTCCCCATCTTTCTTTATCTCCCTCTGTATTTGTCTCTATCTCTATCTGCTTTTCTTTGTTTCTTTGTCTCTCTCAAGCTGTCTCTATCTGCCCCCCCCCCCCCCTCTCTCTCTCTCTCTCTCTCTCTCTCTGTGTATGACTGCTCTGTCTATGTATTTTTCTGCCTGTGTGTGATGTGTGTGTTTGTGTGTGTAATCTGGTAATCTTAGTTTCAGCTTCATAGCAAACGGGTCGCTCCATAATTGCTCCGCTCCTGTGCCAACGGAAAACACATGAAATGTTTATCACAGTTCAAATAAAATCCGCAGCTCACAGTGTT
>CAJHNH020000403.1:232500-235000 GCA_905116865.2 Candidula unifasciata | reverse complement strand
TAAGGAAAGCAGCGGCCATTCATAGTCTTTGTTGGTGGTGCTGCTGTCCTGTTAGTGATACGGTAAATATGTTTTATTTGTACACAGGTGGTGATGATGATGTATGGTTTAAAAATAAAAACTCTCATTTCACTAACGTCTGTCAGAGAGGAGGCGAAAAGCAAGCAGCTATTACCAGCTAGCCAATACTCGAATATGGGGGTGGTGTTTTACAAGTTTTACAAGGGATTGCCTTTAAATAGCTTTTTCTTTTAATCTCAAGCCTACGCTACAGTAGCCAAGCGAAGGTGGAACAGGATGGATCAAATAACACCAACGCCCACACACGCGATCCTGTTTTATGCCCTTCAGGTCAGAAAGGGTACACAACACCACCAACATTCTTGTGCTGTAGGTGCCTATGATTTACAGTCTGCACCCCGAAGCCGCGTCTCATCTTTCAGTGAGCGTCATATCGATAACTCCATAAATCTTTTTTCTTTGTCCTACCTATGTTGTGGCTCGTTTATCCCATGAAATTTAACATTTTCCGGTAGGATTCTAAGCCTCTTATGCATAACTCCTTATCTTGTAAGATACTTTATTATAGCACAAAGGAATGTTAATATGTCTTGTTATTGCTTGGTCTTCTGTGATGTTTCTTCGTGTTGTATGATGAACAATAATTAGAAGCAAAACTAGCCAACCTAAAAATAAAAAAATTAAAACAGTTGTAACATAAAAAAATGGACGTTAAAGTTAGAAAGCTTCGTCCGCATACTGACTGCTCATCTTTTCTTTCTCCCTGCTAGTAATTTTCGCGGCTTTAAAAGCCGTAGTGCCACTCGTCTCATCCACTGATTCATACACTTTGTTTTTCACTAGAGTGATGACCAGCTAGACATGACTTCTTCTTCTTCGCGTTCAGCAGCTGTAAACTCTGTCGGAAAGTTCTGGTTGTTCATCCACTTCTGGACTGCAATCGTGTTGCAGAACCTTAGTGTTGAGTATGCATCCGTTTTACAGATCATTTGTATGCAAACTGCTGGTTCCTTGACTCTCAGGCTGATGCAATTCGACGTCGAACGAAGCTCTAAGTTAGTCGACTCTTACGACATGCTTTTGGGTAAGCAGCGGGTCTAATTGCTTGCTATACTGAGAGAACATTGTTAGTATCACCACTTGTAACTTCAGCGTCACTGCCTGGGCTTTGTAATTTGAGGAGCCTTTCTCTGTAGGTCGGCTCTGTGGCTAAGTCGATGCGAACACTTCGCTTCGTAATGCCGGGATGCCGGGTTCGATCCCAGCTGCGGGCAATGCGCCTTGCGTTGGTTTCGACAGTGGTATCAAGAAAGCCGACCGTCCAGCAAGCAATGGCAAACTACTGGACGTAATTTGCCTAGAGAAACCACACAAAAGCCAGGGGCTGTTAGGGTTGGTTCTGCAACGTCCTGTAAAGGATACGCAACAACCTTTTTTCTCTGTAGGAAACCTGCACACTTTTATCGCATCATTGGTCCACAATTAGGGATTCCTCCTCCTCCTGCATTCTGTATAGCTTCCTTTATTAAGCCATCCATGAAAACCATATCCACTGTGTGTGACAGTTTTGTTCTAAAATTTAAATGGAGATTTTCAGCAATTTTGTCGAAGTCAGTTTTTCTTTTGCCATCTGTGGTGTCTCTAATATGTGGAAAGTATTTGGCGTTCCACGATGAGCTTTTGGGATAAATCGGTAATTTTTTTTTTCGGGCCACAAAGTAGTGGATCGTATTTCGTGTGCGATTCTTTAGCTACATGAACGACTTTCAGCAATTCTGGGAAAATCAGTTTTCCTTTTATCAGGTGCCATCTGTGGTGTCTCTAATATGTGGAAAGTATTTGGCGTTCCACGATGAACTTTCGGGATAATTCGGTAAATTTATTTTTGGGCCACAAAGTAGTGGATCGTATTTCGTGTACGCTTCTGTGACTACCTGAATGAAGTTAGTTGTTTTCAAACGATGCTCGGAGACTTAAATAGTTCCCTTTGCATTGGGTGTTTTCTAGTGCAGCAGATTCTGAGCACTGGGTGAGCATCTTTCAAATTCTCCTACCCTTCTTTGATTGTAAGCTTCGTCATCGTTTCCATGGCTGCAGTTGGCTTGGTGCGATGGTCCGGCTGTTACAGCTTGAAAGTTTTGGTTTCGTACCTATGAAATTGTCTGATAGTAGTTTTGTTTACCGAATCTAATCTACCATATTCTAATACCGGGCCAACATATCCCATTTAGTTTTTTCCTGAGTATTTCGGTATTATTTCTCCTCTCTCTCTCTCTCTCTCTCTCTCTCTCTCTCTCTCTCTCTCTCTCTCTCTCTCTCTCTCTCTCTCTCTCTCTCTCTCTCTCTCTCTCTCTCTCTCCTCGATGAAGACTTTAGTCGAAGAGTTCTTTTCTCGATTATGAAGATTTTGGTTGAAATATTCGCAACCATTCTTCACGCAGACACACGCACACACACACACACACACACAAATCTGCAA
>CAJHNH020000403.1:142500-225000 GCA_905116865.2 Candidula unifasciata | reverse complement strand
CAAAACGAGGAGAGGGACGTGGATCAAGAGATAGACCAAGAATAAGATAGGAAGATAACAGCATAGAAACACTACAGCACCTCGATGTGTTACTGAGTATCATGTTTCTTATAACGTGCTAGAAAGCCAAACATGCCATTTGCAAATCAAAAAGAAAAGAATTGAATGGATTTTAGAGACTCCTGTAAGTGTGAGCAGTGTATCTGCAAAACAGAAACAATATTCTTTCTCTGACATATTACCTGAAAGGCTTCTCTGAGTTTTGTAATGTTGAAATCAGATTGCCAATCTTTTGTTGAGTCTTCGCCTTAGACATTAACCATGCGATCTTACATCTAAAGCATCTTGTAACAGGAGTTTAGAAACAACAATTTCAACAATGCTGATTTTGTTTCAAAAGTTGTGTGGAACACACATATGTAATGACTTTTTTTTTTCGCGTTGTTGTTGTTGTTTGCTGTTGCTACAGCCGCTGCTGTTACCACTGTTGTTGGTGCTCTCCTTCTTCTTCTGCTGCTGTTTTTTCGTCTTCTTCTTATTCTTTCTTCTTTTTCCTTCTTCGATAGCTCTGCTTCTTCTATGCCGGAGTAATTTTGACATCATCACCAATGGAATGCTGATTAGGGGGCTTGCATTGTGTATCCAGTACGCTTCATCTTGCAGTAATACGTCCTGTATTCACATGCAGGAAAAAAATAAAAACGACACTAAGAGAGAAACGATATCTCTCTCTCTCTCTCTTTCTCTCTCTCTCTCTCTCTCTCTCTCTCTCTCTCTCTCTCTCTCTCTCTCTCTCTCTTATCTCTTATTAACAGAAATTTGCACTCGTTTTTTCTTTGTCTGCCTCTTTTTCTGCTTTCCTGTCTTTCACCCTTTTTTCACTCTTTCTCTTCTCTTATTTTCGATTTTTTGTATTTATGTCATGAACTCTCTGTCTGTCTGTCTGTCTGTCTGTCTGTCTGTCTGTCTGTCTGTCTGTCTGTCTGTCTGTCTGTCTGTCTGTCTGTCTGTCTGTCTGTCTGTCTGTCTGTCTGTCTGTCTGTCTGTCTGTCTGTCTCTCTCTCTGTCTCTCTGTCTGTCTCTCTCTCTCTCTGTCTCTCTGTCTGTCTCTCTCTCTCTCTGTCTGTCTCTCTCTCTCATTATGTCTCATTCTTTTGCCCTCTCATTCGTTCCTCTGCTACGTTCGTTTTTTTTTCTGTTTGTCTCTTTCTCTCTCCCCCTATCTTTTATTTCTTCCCATTTGTCTCCTGCATTCTCTTTCTCCTAATCCCCCCATACCAGTTGCCCTAATTAACACTGTATGTTACTGTAGTTAACTGCAATGTCCAATATTAGAATATACTAATCCTTGACAAAAGTAGCCATACCCAGTAGCATCCTACTGCACTTACAATTCTTGATTTCTCCACATAACGTAAAATCCTAGGAAAAATCGTCGGCCTGTGATTACTTTCCTTAAAGGACAGTTCCGATCCTCCTACAGGAAATGCAACGAACAGGTAGCTTTTCAAACAGAGTTGGTTCAAGGTGTAACTACCGTTCTTCTTCTTCATTCTTCTTTTTCACGACACATTAGGTTCTGGCTCTTCTGGCTGCCTGGACCATACATCGTACTGTTGAAGGTGTTTCTTGTATACCCCCGTGCTCTACGCGCCTCCTTCTCTTGCACGAACGTATGGTATGGTGGTCACAAGGCATTCGTTAAGTGGGCAACCATTTCACAGAATCCAGAATTAGCACTTGTTTCTTATGATCTCCTGTATCTTAAAATTTACACTACAGAATAATTAGCAATTTCATCCCGTATTTAAAATTTACACTAGATTTTCATAAAGCACACTGTCTTTAACTGTGAAATAGTATGCCAATGTTTCTTACACATTATATATTTATTTTTTAATGTGTAAACTCTTATTTTACAAGTTGTTGTTGTTCGTCCATCACAAATGATAGGGACCAATCTTTCTTTCATTTGTTATTAAACTGGACTTGAATTCGGAGAGGTGATTTATAAGCCCAGTATGATCCCGGAAGAATCTAGGGCAATGAGGACAGGTAACAGTGTTTGTAGGAAAAGGGCCTGTTATACGGGTCTTTCTAGCCTTCCCGCACTTCTCACCTGCCCTTTTTTTCGTCAAGCCTAGCAGGTCACTGCTCGCCATTTAGTCCGGTCTTGTGCCGAAGCCTCCCTAACCTCCCTAGTCTCAGAGTCTATAGTGATGCCTTCATTGTGTCCCTGATAGGCCACCATGAGAGCGTCTACCTTCCTGTATCTCACAACGTAAGATTATTTTTTGGGAGCCGATAGTCAGGCAAGCGGAAAACGTGATCAGCTCATCGAATCTGTGGCTGCATTAGGATGGTATCGATGCTGGGAATGCCACCTCTATCCAGTACTGCAGTATCCGGGACCCTGTCTTGTCCCTTTTTTCAGTATTTTTCTTTGACTGCATGGAAGTCATTGAGCTTTTCTTTTGACGTCTTTATACAATCCATGTTCCCCCAAGCACACAGCAGCACCGATTTGCACCCAGTCTGACTTGACTGACTGACTGTCTTTCCACCCCACCAGGACATCACACAAGCGATAAACACCCGATGACACAAAGTGCCACCATGTGGATAAGGATCGACGTGGAGAGGTCCCAGAAGCCGCGTTCAGACAATTGGCCATATTTATGGCCTGCCTATATTGCGGCCCCTGGCAAAAGCCAGGGTGGGGCTTCAAAGAACAAAAAAAGTCGTCCTAAAAAGGACGAAACTGGATATAACTGTACGCAGTCTGAATTGCAGTGTCGCGTAATAAATATGACTGTCTAAAACGTGGCAACAACATGCACAGTTTGAAAGGCTCTGATGTGGAGGATTTTTAGAAACATGAAGCAAAATTAAGAAGATGAGACAAGCAAAGGAAAGTGCCAACAACAAAATTACATTTCATAGAAAACCCAACTCTTTTCATTACTCATTATAATATTGTTTGTCTCAAGGGGAATATCATACTTCAAATAATATTCGATGCATTCTGTAATGAAATGAGAAAGGAGAGAGGGAGTTGGTGACACACTCACACATATCATACAGAGAGAGAAACGAGAGAGAGAGGGGGGGGGGGGGTAAGGATATTGTTTAAAAAAAAAAAAAAAAGGCACGAACAGTAAGATTTTAATTATGTGTATCGTTTTTCAGCTTTTCTTCAAAGACGAATATGGAATAAATGCCTGCTGTGTAGTCACATTATCGTGGGTTATTTTCTTCTAATGTGTGCTCTTATTTTTGTATTTTTTGTATTTTTTTTTTCTTTTTTTCTATGATATGTTTCGTGAAAAACAAGGATTTATTCAGATGTGGGTGTCAGCCCAAATGATTTACACTATGCCTCAACGTCCCCCCCCCCCTCCCCTCAACACACACACATTTCACCACAACCAACTTGAAGAATCAAATTAAAGACTACAGTATACAAGAGACCTCAATGGGAGGTAGACCAGGAATATTGTGGAAAGAATTTACAGGCAGACCTTTCAACACTTTAGCCACAAATTAGAATAAGAAGACATTAGAAAAATGAATTAGTACTGGTGATGTCTGAGTCAACGAGCCTTGCGGACTTGGAATGATGAAGAGGACTATGACGAGGAAGAAAAAGAAGGAGAAGAAGAAGAAGAAGATGAAGAAGAAGATGAAGATGAAGATGAAGATGAAGATGAAGATGAAGATGAAGATGAAGAAGAAGAAGAAGAAGAAGAAGAAGAGCCGTGACGAAGATGATGAAGTCGAAGAAGAAGGCGACGACGACGAAAACGACGAGAAAAATGAAGTCAAAGTCGCATAACACGGAAGAACCGTCTAATTTTTGACCCGCTTTTGCTTAACTGGTCGGCTCTGTGGCTAAGTCGATGCGAACGCTATGTAATGCCGGGATGCCGGGTTCGATCCCAGCTGCAAGCCATGCGCCTTGCGTTGGTTTCGACAGTATTATCAAGAAAGCCGACAGTCCAGAGGCAATGGCAAACTACTAGACGTAGAAAACCCACACAATAGCCAGGGGCTGTTGGGGTTGGTTCTGCAACGTACTGTAAAGGATACGCAACTATCCTTTTTGCTTAACTATGTTTAAATTTTTGTGTATTGTCATTTATTCCCCTTTTTTATCCGTGCACTGTCATATACTTGTCCATTTTTTAAATGTTTACTGCCATACGTTCTTCTTTTTATTTAGCCATTTACTCTCATACATTCGTCAAGGTTTTATCAAGTTCGCTTTTGTACGTTTGTCTGCCTGTCTCTTTGTTTATGTGTCTTTTTTTAGGGGAACTTTGGGGTCGATTTTTACACATTTTGTTAATAAGCAGTGATGCTCAAATTTTGCTAACATGTGTTTTGTATATAACAATGCAAAAAATTGTTATTCCTTTTTCATGTTAAAAAAACTGTGTGCGCAAAAAAAAAAAGTTTGTAAAAAATTTGTCAAAGTAATTCAGGTTTCTCAAGGCCTAACTAACGAAATATATTACTCAATCTGTCAACAATAAAAGCCATTCTCTGTATACCTCTGATATATATATATATATATATATATATATATATATATATATATATATATATATATATAATATATATATATATATATATTATATATATATATGGCAAAACCTCTACACCCCAAGGTAGAAGAGGAGCGACTAAGCAAGTAAGCTAAGTATGTATGTATATATATATATATATATATATATATATATATATATATATATATATATATATATATATATATATATAGGAACACACACACACACACACACGCAATGGTAATTATGTGTATTTTATTTTCGAAAGCGCCCCACACTTTTTTAATTCGTGATTTAAAATTGTTAATCTCGTATGTCCATTACATTATATGATAAATTATTGTTAATTTTCTGTGCAATAATTATGTAATGCGTCCTTTAAAAAAAAAAATGCTTACTTTGTTATAAGTGTGTTAATGTTTTAAACATTTGTGGGTCTATTTTTAGACTTTCGTCCAAATTTTGATGTTAAGTCATATGTTTGCCTATTTGGTTTTTCTGTGCAATGTCATACATTTAGACAGTCTTGCCTGTGTGTACTCTGATAGTTGATTGTTTTGCTGTTAGTTCATTTTCACTGAGTACTGGCATTCATGTTCACCCATATTGTTTTTTAATTCTCGGGATTATCGTGTTTTTGATCATTTTGCCCCAATTCTGTGTACTCTCATACGTTCGCCAATCTTTGGGGGAGGTGGGGGGGGGGGGGGGAGTTGGTGGAAGCTGTTTCCTAATTTTTTAAGCGACATGTGTGAAAATAATTCTCCTAGACTTGGGACACTTTTAAGAAAAAGAAAAAAAAAATCTTTCATTTAGCATTTTTGATAATTAGGCCTGAATTGAATTTTGTTCTCAAATTAACGTCTCCTCCTCCTCCGTTTTCTCACTCGCTCGTCTTTCTCTCTTGATGTGCACTGACATTGCTTTCGCAGTCTGTCTTTCCATATTTCCTATTATTATTATCATTATTTTTCTTTTCCAAACAGCCGCTGGCTAACATTACCTCGTCTTTCCTCTTTATTAATTTGTCCGTCGAGGCAGCTCGCTCTTCCGCTTTTTGTGTAATATCCGCTGTCATATTCGGGCTGTCCTTGTGGCACTTACGTGCAGGAGCTGCATCAATCTGTCAGGTGCCATCTCCACAACGAAAGTTGGTTGTAATGAATCTTCAGCACTCTGCATCTTGTATTAGCTGTACACTCTCGGAGACTGCGGTTCTGCATTTATTATACTACTTTTCCAGTGTAGAAGGCAGGGGGTCTTTGAGCCTGAGGATTTATGGCTAGTGCTGACGCCATGGACTGTGCAGGTGAGGGTTGTTCTCCCCCCCGCATCCCCCCCCCCCCCCCGGCCCCCTCACCCTCCTATTCACTCCCCCCCCTTTCTTTCCCCCCCCCCCCCCCCGACAAACAAAAATGTCTCCAGCGAACTCGGGTCTAGTGCTTGAGAGCCAGCATCCTACTCGTTCGGCCAGCCACTGCTCGGTTCATCAGTCTCATTTTGTTATCATCCCTCTTGCTTCCTGTGTGAGTTCAGTAGCAAAAAATAGTTTTTGGTCCCACTGGGGTCGGGGGTGGGGACAATGGTGGTGCGCAGAGAGTCTAGATACTCTGGCTCCCTGACAAGGATCTTGTAAAACGTGACTAATTAGAAGTGTTTCCTTCCAAGTCGGCATGGACTAGAGACCAGGCACTACCAGTCTGCATACAAATAAGCCAAATCTGTAAACCGGACCTGCACTCAAAACTCAAGGTCTGGAAAATAGCAAAGTCAAGAAGTGGTCAAGCAACCAAACTTTCCGCTGGAGGAAGAAACAGAAGAAGAAGAAGAAGAAGAAGATGAAGATGAAGATGAAGATGAAGATGAAGATGAAGATGAAGGAGAAGAAGAAGAAGGAGGAGACGGAGGAGAAGAAGGAGGAGGAGAAGAAGAAGGAGGAGAAGAAGAAGAAGAAGGAGGAGACGGAGGAGAAGAAGGAGGAGGAGAAGAAGAAGGAGGAGAAGAAGAAGAAGAAGGAGGAGACGTAGGAGAAGAAGAAGAAGAGGAGAAGAAGAAGGAGGAGAAGAAGAAAGAAGAAGGAGAGAAGAAGAAGAAGAAGGAGAAGAAGGAGAAGATCTCTTTCCCTAACCCCTCCCTCCAGAGAAGGAGGAAAAAGAAGAAGAAGAAGGAGGAAAAGAAGAAGAAGGAAGGAAGGAGAGAAGAAGGAGGAAGAAGAAGAAGAAGGAGAAGAAGGAAAGAAGAAGAAGGAGGAGAAGAAGAGAAGAAGGAGAGAAGAAGAAGGAAGAAGAAAAGAGAAGAAGGAGAGAGGAGGAGGAGACGGAGGGAGGAGAAGGAGGAGAAGACGGAGGAGGAGAAGAAGAAAGGACGAAGGAGGAAAGAAGGAGGAGGAGAAGGAGGAGGAGACGGAGGAGGAGACGGAGGAGGAGACGGAGGAGGAGACGGAGGAGGAGACGGAGGAGGAGACGGAGGAGGAGACGGAGGAGGAGACGGAGGAGGAGGAGGAGGAAGGAGACGGAGGAGGAGAGGAGGAGGAGGAAGAGGAGGAGGAGGAAGACGGAGGAGGAGGAGAACGAAGGAGGAGGAGGACGGAGGAGGAGGAGGAGGAAGGAGGAAGGAAGGAGGAGAGAGGAGGAGGAGGAGAAGGAGGAGGGAGAGAAGGAGGAGGAGAGACGAAGGAGGAGGAGGAGAAGAAGGAGAAGAAGGAGGAGAAGAAGAGGAGGAGGGAGGAAGGAGGAAGAGGAGACGGAGAAGAGGAGAGAGAAGGAGGAGGAGGAGGAGAGGAGGAGAAGAGGAGGAGGAGGAGGAGAGGAGGAGGAGAAGAAGAAGGAGGAGGGGAGGAGAAGAGGAGAAGGAGGAGGAGGAGGAAGACGAAGAGGAGGAGGGAGGAGGAGGAGAACGAAGGAGGAGGAAGAGGAGGAGGAGGAGGAGAAGGAGGAAGAGGAAGAGACGAAGGAGGAGGAGAAGGAAGGAAGGAAGAAGGAGAGGAGGAGAAGAGGAGGAGAGGAGACGAAGGAGGAGGAGGAAGACGAAGGAGAAGAAGAAGAGAAGGAGGAGGAGACGAAGGAGGAGGAGGAGACGAAGGAGAAGGAGGAGGAGGAGGAGACGAAGGAGGAGGAGGAGGAGACGAAGGAGGAGGAGGAGGAGAAGAAGGAGGAGGAGGAGGAGGAGGAGGAAGAAGGAGGAGGAGGAGGAGACGAAGGAGGAGGAGAAGAGAGGAAGAGGAAGAAGAAGGAGGAGGAGACGAAGGAAGAAGAAGGAGAAGAAGGAAAGAAGGAGAAAGAAGGAGAAGAGAGGAAGAAGGAGAAGGAGAGAGGAGGAAGGAGGAAGAAGGAAGGAGGAGGAGAAGAAGAAGAAGGAGGAGAGGAACGAAGGAGGAAGAGGAGGAGAAGGAGGAGGAGGAGGAGGAGAGGAGGAGGAGGAGACGAAGGAGGAGGAGGAGGAGGAAGACGAGAAGGAGGAGGAGGAGGAGGAGACGAAGGAGGAGAAGGAGGAGGAGGAGGAGACGAGAAGGAGGAGTAGAAGATCATCCTAGAATAAGTTCCAACAGCAAATGGACGGGTAGACGCAGTAGTGCTGGGGCTAGACAGTCGTTTTCAGCCGGAAGGTTTAGGGTTCAAATTTGTATCGAGGGGGTAGTTTTAACCCTTTCAAACTTGACATTGGCTCACAGGGCGACCCAGTCCGAAAAAGGTACCACAGGGAAGTGAAGGCGCCGGTGTGATTCTGATCCCCAGAGTGCCGACTTGTGTATAAAACATGTAGGTCATGTACTATGTTTCTTCTTCTGCGTTTGACATCAGTCATGCTAAACATTGAGTCCCGTCTGGGTCACAGATAGTATTGTGTGTTTCAGGTCGCCACTGGCCTCCATGGCTTCTCTTGCAATGTAGCTCCCTTGGGCCAGATCCACATTCTGTGCTGGGAATCGTTAAGGCAGTTCTGCAGTATGCGCTCAGGTGTCTGTCTTTCTGCTCCACAAGCACAGGCAGCAGATTCTTTTATGCCTTTCCTGTGCAGGTGTGCTGGAAGACCACAGTGTCCTGTCCAAAGTCTGAAAATTGATGTTTGTTCTTTCCTGTTGAGTTTGTTTATGCTGTCACTCTCTGGTCCGTAATCTCCATTCTGCTTTCTCCACTCCCGCTTGCAAGACTGCTTTAGCGCTGTTTTCGTTTCTTTGTAGCTGTGTGGTGGATGAGGTTGTGGAAGATTACTCCCAGCTTTTGATGTACTGCATAATCAATGCGATCTTCTGTCTTTTCTTTACTGCTTTTGCCGTAAATTCTTACGGAGGGGGTTACATGTAGGTGCCTCTCTGTTAGTTGTTGTGTAGCTTATATTAAAGTCAGACTGCATGTATGTAGTACAGCATCTAACTTCCTTCACCCATCTCTTTCTTGGTCAGCATTTTGCCTTGCAGCCTGCTCTTTTCTTGTAGAATACTGTTCTGACTATAAAGATGACCAAACCTTTTTGATTCTTTGATGTTCTATTAAATTATTCACCCATACAAGGCATGCCATTGCGACTCAATGTGATAAATGCTTGTTAAGTGTCATGAATTTTATGTACTTACTGTATGCATGGTGGGCCGCATTCTTTGGCTAGTTTCTATTCCCTAATGGAGCATAGGCCCTCAACCATCACGCCAAGTCGTCTTATCCTTTGTTATCGAAAGCAGGTCAACCCATATCCGTTCCGTCCTTTTTATCTTTACACACTGGTTTTATTTTGTATATGAATTTTGGTCTGCCTATATTTCTAAAGCCCTTCTATTTATTTTGTTCGCTGGTTTTCCTAATGTGTGTCCTTTCCAGCGTCAGCGTCTATCCTTCACCTCTAGATTTACCATAGTTTGTTAAGTTCTCACCCACCATTAGTGATTCCATCGTGCTGATGTGGTTTTTCTAGGCAAATTCTACATTCAGTAGTTTGCCATAGTCGGCTCTGTGGCTAATTCGATGCGAACGCTTTGTAATGCCGGGATGCCGGGTTTAATCCCAGCTGCGGGCTATGCCTTACGTTGGTTTCGACAGTGGTATCAATAAAGCCGACCGTCCATAAGCAATGGCAAACTACTGGACGTACATTTGCCTAAAAAACCACACAACAGCCAGGGGCTGTTGGGGTTGGTTCTGCAACGTCCTGTAAAATGATACGCAACTAACCTGTTTGCCATTGCCCGCTAAACGGCCAGCTCTCGGTACCACTCTAAAAAAAAGCGCAAGAAAATCTTCCGCAGCTGGGATCGAACCTGGCCCGTCGGCATTACGAAGCGCTTTTGTAACGCCTAAGCCACAGACGACGGCTATCAACATAGACTTGTCCTTTTACGAGGTAAACTATCATGAATCATTGCTGCTGTTTGACCTGTACCTGCGAAGACGATGACGAGAGCCTTCGTGTGAGCTTCCATTCTGGTACAGATCTTCAGAAATTAATAAACCTCTCTTGCGGTTGTCCAAACGAGCTTCTGGAAGTTCTAATTACTCTTCCAGTTAAGAATTCATTCATCGGGAACCGAAATTGATGGATCGTTAATATGAGCTACTTAATCTTTGCTTTCTCACTTAATATTCACTTTTCTCCTTTGTCAAGAGATGTCTGTCTTGAAAAAATAAAAAAAAGAGTGATCGTTCCTTGACGGAATGACGCTGAAAGAAACATATTTTTGACTGTGATGCATAGGGAGGGAGAGAAAGAGTGGGGCATAAAAACAGTTCGAAAAAAAAGTAGAGGGAAAGCGAAAAGGGGATGGGGGTAGGGGAGAATCATGTGTCTGAACAAGAGGGAGATTAGGAAGAAAGACATTATGGAAAGATATTAAACCGAACGAAAGGTACATTTGCGAGCTTCACAATATAACAAACACAAATGAAAAGTGAACGTTGCGGCTACAGAGATTTCATCAGCACAAACATAAATCAAACAAAATCACACGAATACACAAAAATCACTTAATTAACTCACGTATCCCGAAGCAGCCGCGATTGATGTCTGGTCAGTGGAAGAAAGAGAGGAGAGTGGAGAGAGACATAATTGGTGAAGAATTACAAAAAGCTGAAGAAAAACGAACGAGAAAAGAATCCCAACAATAACAACGAAAATGAAGTACAGAAAAAAGTGAAGAGCAAAGATAAGAACACGGAGAAAAATGACAAGAAGATTATGCTGTATGGCAGAGATATAAAGATAATGAACTTTTGACATAGAATAGTCACTTTCTAACTGTGTGTACAGTTTGAGGTCTGAAGTTTGAACAACGAATCAACATCATGGCACACGGGTAGTAACCCATAAGTGCTCCGTTCTTTTTCTAACTCGAGTCCGAGACCAAAAAAGTTTAGCAAAGTGCACAGGCTCTGCAGCACCGGTGAGGATCCTGAAATACTTTGGTCAGATTTTTAACTTGAAATTTTTACCCGGGCAGCGCCGTTGTGTTACTCTTTTCGATTTCCAACTGCCAAGAAATTTTTTGCGTGCGCCACACTGCACACGGGTCCCCGATCTTACTACCCAGATACCAGGGGGAATTACTAGAAGTCGAAATCCACGTGAACAAATCCCAGCTCTTACCGGTGATTGAACCCGGAACCTCTAGCACTCAAGGCGGACACCATGCCTCGAGACCACGCAGACGCTCTGTGTGTTGAGAAAGTGATTCATGAGACTCAACCAAGGCATCGCGGTCAACAAAAACACATATTACGATTCTCAGTGCAGAATAAGTTGCTTAAACTAAAAACGTGAGATTCTTAAGGGGGAAAAAATTACTTGACCTTCTAGAGGTCATCTTCTTCAATTACCACAGCATTCATCACAAAGTCCCTCCAGAGGTGTTCACGTCGGAGACAGGGGACCCTTTGGCTATGGTTGCCCACTCCCAGGAAGCTAATTACCCAGTGCATGGCCCGGAGATGAGGTCGCCGATAGTCTCTTAGGGACCTGTGACCTTTCATAGCTTAGAAGCTAATCTTTTCTTCAAACTGCTTTTTCTTCTGCGCTTGCAGTCGCCGGGTTCATTAGGCCTGTTAGTGGCGCTAGGCTGTGGTCAGTTCCTGATTAGAATTAAGTACTGCTGACAGATGGGGTTAAAAAAAGGGGTGGGGGAGGGGGTGTGGCCCTTATCACTTGCTTGTGTAGTTGTGCGCAACCGTTGTAGGAAATTCTATGCCATATGTTTTCTATACGTTATCAACATATTCCAATACATTTTGTATTCAGCGGTTCGTACATTTAAAAACAAGAAACAAGAAAACGAAACAAAACAAAAAGACAGACAGACAGACAGACAGACAGACAGACAGACAGACAGACAGACAGACAGAAAATGACAGACAGACAGAAAATGGCAGACGGACAGAAAATGGCAGACGGACAGAAAATGGCAGACAGACAGAAAAATACATACAGCCAAACTGAAAAATACAGACAGCCAAACTGAAAAAGACAGACAGCCAAACTGAAAAAGACAGACAGCCAAACTGAAAAAGACAGACAGCCAAACTGAAAAAGACAGACAGCCAAACTGAAAAAGACAGACAGCCAAACTGAAAAAGACAGACAGCCAAACTGAAAAAGACAGACAGCCAAACTGAAAAAGACAGACAGCCAAACTGAAAAAAAGACAGACAGCCAAACTGAAAAAGACAGACAGCCAAACTGAAAAAAGACAGACAGCCAAACTGAAAAAGACAGACAGCCAAACTGAAAAAGACAGACAGCCAAACTGAAAAAGACAGACAGCCAAACTGAAAAAGACAGACAGCCAAACTGAAAAAGACAGACAGCCAAACTGAAAAAGACAGACAGCCAAACTGAAAAAGACAGACAGCCAAAACTGAAAAAGACAGACAGCCAAACTGAAAAAGACAGACAGCCAAACTGAAAAAGACAGACAGCCAAACTGAAAAAGACAGACAGCCAAACTGAAAAAGACAGACAGCCAAACTGAAAAAGACAGACAGCCAAACTGAAAAAGACAGACAGCCAAACTGAAAAAGACAGACAGCCAAACTGAAAAAGACAGACAGCCAAACTGAAAAAGACAGACAGCCAAACTGAAAAAGACAGACAGCCAAACTGAAAAAGACAGACAGCCAAACTGAAAAAGACAGACAGCCAAACTGAAAAGACAGACAGCCAAACTGAAAAAGACAGACAGCCAAACTGAAAAAGACAGACAGCCAAACTGAAAAAAGACAGACAGCCAAACTGAAAAAAAGACAGACAGCCAACTGAAAAAGACAGACAGCCAAACTGAAAAAGACAGACAGCCAAACTGAAAAAGACAGACAGCCAAACTGAAAAAGACAGACAGCCAAACTGAAAAAGACAGACAGCCAAACTGAAAAAGACAGACAGCCAAACTGAAAAAGACAGACAGCCAAACTGAAAAAGACAGACAGCCAAACTGAAAAAGACAGACAGCCAAACTCAAAAAGACAGACAGCCAAACTCAAAAAGACAGACAGCCAAACTCAAAAAGACAGACAGCCAAACTCAAAAAGACAGACAGCCAAACTCAAAAAGACAGACAGCCAAACTCAAAAAGACAGACAGCCAAACTCAAAAAGACAGACAGCCAAACTCAAAAAGACAGACAGCCAAACTCAAAAAGACAGACAGCCAAACTCAAAAAGACAGACAGCCAAACTCAAAAAGACAGACAGCCAAACTCAAAAAGACTGATGGACAGACAGAAAAAGACAGAACAAATTTGCCTGACAATTATGTAACTATCGGTTATTCCCTATGTTCTTCTTCCCGCTCCCTGCATAGAAAGTTCTGCTTATTCGTCCACTTCTTGACTCTCGTCCGGTTCCGAAAACTTAGTGTTATATGCATATTCGTTTTACAGTGTTGACTCATTTATATGCAGATTGTTGGTTCCTTGCCTCTCAGGCATAGCAGTTTTTACATCTACAGTTAAAAGTCTAATTAATATGATGTCATCATCATCATGTAGCAGGTCCTTTGCAGACGTCGCTCTCGTCACAGTCTGTCTGAAAGAAACTCGGTCTCTCGCCAGTTCTTCCACCTCATGAACTTTCACACTTAAGAAGTCACTTATATCCTGTGCCCATCTTCGTGTCGGTCGGCCCCTGCCCCTCCTTCCTGGTACCATGCCTTCTGCTATAATTTTTTTCCAATCCTTCGTGGCGCTTGATATGACCAAAATATTTATAATTATAATTAATATAACATGCGCAATAATTATTGATAAGAATATATTCTCACCAAAACGTATTTCCCACATACTTTCTGTCTGTCTTGTTGCAGAAGCTATTGTCCTCTTTTTAGTCACATTTTGTTATGTTAGGGCAGGGGTTATTGGGGGTCTTGCAATATATTCAGCAGGGGGGAAGGGGGCTGAAAAATGATGGAGATACTGGCCTCGAGTCTAGAAAAATGTTGAATGTTGTCATATGTTGAATTGAGAATCGATATAACAGTAGTCAGAACGTTTCCATAAGCGTCCTGTCCCCATCTTCAGCAGCAAGGGCAGAGTTCCAGCTTCGAAGGTACCAGTAACAGTCTAATTGTAAATCAATCTCGCTTTTTCCTTGAGTGTTGAGCATCGGCCAGATCCCCTGGTAACTCCTCCCAGCGCCATTCTCCACACACCATGGAGATCTGTGTGTGCCTCTGCACTGTTTACTCGCTCCCATTGTATCCTTACAATATCTAGCTTGTCCTGCGTACATCTGCCACCAAGTGGTGCAGAACCAGCAAGTCTATCTGTCTGTTCATTTCCCAATACACCGGCAAAACCTGAAGAAAATACCCAAAGGACGCTAGCTACCCGGCACTTCTGAAGCGATGCTTGCCATTCTGCCATACCTGTCGCCATCCTTCGCAGTATGCTTTGTGAGCCAATTCTCATCTAGAGGAAAGGTGTTCGATTATCACTAATTGATCAAGTAACAACCACCTGTGAAATGAGATGTTTGAGAATGGCTGCGAATAAAACCAGAAGAGATCGAGTGAGAAACGATGTGATTACAAGAACTATTGGAACCATACCCATCGTTAAATTTATTGAGAAGCAAAGAATGAAATGGTTTGGTCACCTAATGAGAATGGAACCAACGATGCCAGCATCAAGAGCATACAACATGAAAATCGAAACAACAAGAGGCAGGGGAAGACCAAGAAGAAGATGGGTTGAAGGAGTCACGGACAACTTGAGACTTCATAACATCACGGCATATGAAGCGACTGAGCGCGCCCTGGCTCGGTTGCCGATCATCTGATAGACTGCGACGCCTAGCGGCACAAGCAGATTTTGACAAAAGAAAGAAGAAGAATCAAGTAACAGACTAGAATAGTGTATTTCTGTAGCAACAATCATTATTTTCATCATCTTCGGTTTTCACTTTTGCTGTTAATCGTCATGGCGAGGAACAGTTTGCAATCTTCTGCTTGATAGGTAGCAATGTCTATTATCATTCTGTATCCATGTAAATGGCCTTTAATTTCTTCGGTACACCCTTGACGGCAACACCAGACTGGTGTAAAGTGCAGCCCTGTGCGGGTAAGGATTGTGACGACAGAAAGAAACCGACGTATAGAAAACTGACACATTCATTATCCGTAGACTTTTTATAGTTTCAGAACTGTACAGTTGGTCATTGATCAGTGAAAGATCGACACTCGTATCGCAGTCGACAGCCACGCAAAACGGCCCGCTACCAGATTCACCTGTAACTAAATCTTACGAGATATTCGAAATTATGAAACTGCATTCATAGACTCCAAGCCACAGACGCCAACATTCCTTAATTAAAATCAAATTTTATTTACCAAAACAAAGTTAATCTTCCAATTGCCAAAACACCACAAGTGTAAAAGCTCTGGTGTAGACAGCAATTGCGTCTTTTCCCGCCCTAGATCACTTGGAAAGTTACAACATGTGCCTTATCTCGTGTGATCCACTAAATTTTAAACTATTCAAATGTTTGTTAAGCTTTCCTTGATTTAAAGGTCGTCCTCTTTATTATTTATTTATCTCTTTTAAATTTGTATCGGGGATTGAATCTTTAAAAAAAATGGCTGCACAATTGGTACAAGAGCTGCAAAAAAAAAGTTGTCTATGTGAGACATCACTGAGCAGTTACTGTATTGTCATGTGGTTGTATAGCGTTAAAGTGTGTCTGGAGGAAAGAACAAAAGTAGAATTACTAGCTAGGGGAATCAAAACTGCTTACACAATTGGTAGCGCTTTGTTTGTTGTGTTTTTAGAAACACATAACAATAGTTGGAGGCAATGCACACAGATTCCATTTCTGGGTCTTTGCTGTTAATCCTCCGATCTCGCTACATTTGTAGACATGTGATCGTAGACATATATTTCGTTGAAAGATCTGTCTGTCTGTCTGTCTGTCTGTCTGTCTGTCTGTCTGTCTGTCTGTCTGTCTGTCTGTCTGTCTGTCTGTCTGTCTGTCTGTCTGTCTGTCTGTCTGTCTGTCTGTCTGTCTGTCTGTCTGTCTGTCTGTCTGTCTGTCTGTCTATCTGTCTGTCTATCTGTCCGTCCGTCCGTCCGTCCGTCCGTCTGTCGCTCGGTCCGTCCGTCTAAAACGTCAGCATGTTACTGATCACTATTTCAATAGAGTGACCCATTGGTCTTTTCAAAAATGGGCTAGTGTAAAGGGTGTGACAGCGATTAGCTAACCTACCTATTAGCTCGGTACCCATAGGGTCGAATCTGCATAGAGCAGGGTGTCCCCGTTTAGTGGTCCGCAGGCCAGTGAGTGAAAAAAAGGGGGGGGAGGGGGGGGAGAGGGGCAGAATATATTTAAGGGCTGCGTGATATCATTTACAATAATGATAATAATAATAATAGCTTTACAATGCTATCCGGATATTTGGCAGGTATACTTTCTTGAGTGTGACTATTCCCTGTGTGGGTTTATAGCTCTTTTTTGGAGAACAAAGACTAGTCCCACTGCTTTCCCTTCCCTCAACCCCCCTTACCCCCCCCCCCCCCCCCCCCCAAGCAGATGGTGGGAGGCAACTAATTCGGGGTGTTTTCTTCAAAGTTGGTTATATTTGCCTGGAAGCATGGAATCAACAACCACTATACCTGTATGCCGAATCTGTAAAACGGATGTTCACGCAAAGCTCAAGTTCTGAATCAAAACCAGAGTTCAGAAGTGGTCGAACAACCAGAACAGTATGCCGGATTTTACAACCAGTGTACGCAACGAAGTCCCTCGTGTTAATGATTTAAACAGCTGTACTGTTCTGATAGTTGAGAGAAAAACTGTCAAGTTTGATACTAATTCTATTGACCTCCACAAAGTCCCTTTTGTTGTAACAGCGCCTCAAGCCTTTGTTTTCTTATGTTTCCATCTGTTCACTCCATCTTATTCTACGGACATACGAGTGTGCATAACATGTATACTTCCTTACAATACCTGATTCAAACAAGTCAAACAACCTGCGTCCATTATTCAGAAGGTGAAATTAACTCTTGTAAAGCCATTCTTCTATAGTTGTTCTATTTTAAAACATTGAAGTTCTTCTGTCCTGTGTATAAGCCTGAATTGAACAGACAGCGATCACGACTGACGCTTAACTTTAACTGACAAGTAAATACAGCTCCAGTCGTCCCGAACGGGCACTATCAGAGCAGGGACTTCTCATATCATTATCGTCATTATTGACAATTTTCCTGTCAAGACTCACAAAGACAAGTTTTGACGGCTCGAGAGAAGGACACTGGTCATCTCAAGAGCTCTATCCACTACTTTCTAAATGTAGTTGCCACTCAGGTGTCCAGGACATCAGTAGTCAATTTTCGAACTCTCTGCTCCCGCAGCATACAATTTCACTCCCTGCGTGAGGTATAGTAATTTCCTTTTGATTTTCCCTAAAAAAAGTTAAAAAGTTGACATGGCGACATCTTGACTTGTGGCGCAGGGAAAAAAGACCTTATTTATAAAATATGCCCCGGCACAATTCAATGCTTCCCTTCTGCAGATTCTCGCACGATGAAAGCTTCCATGTATGGAGACCAGACCGAGCCGGGAAGAATATGGTTTAGTTTAAGAAGAATAGACATTGTTGTTGTGTGTGCTTTGACAGCTGGAGTATTATACTGTGAGGGGACCAGCAGGTCTTGGCTTTGCTGACTGGGGCCATTTATAAATACACAAAGTGCATCAAGGGTTATGGCTGAGCGTCGGGCCGAAAGAGATGCAGATGATTTTTTTTTTTTTAAATTCTATCTTTGTTTGTGTCCATGTCACTCTTTGACTGCGCATTGCGTGTTTCTTTCATGTACTAGTATGTTATGGAAGGACTAATTGTATTCTTTAGGTCAGTGTTGTGTCTTCCTTTCCCTTACGTTTCTCAAAAGAAACAAATCAGAAGGTTTACATATACAGTAATAGGTAACTCGAGAGCAAAGCACACAGTCTGAACGCACAAGCAGAATTGAATCCATGGTTAAGAGACAATCAAAAACAGATTGGAAACATAACACAGGTTATAACCAAGAAAAAGATGTCCCCAAACATTTGAAGAGAACAGACCAAGTCACAGTTTTTCGGTTACGCACTGGACACTGCAGAATCAACACACTCTCATGTAAATCATGCATGAGCCGAACAGCTCTCTGCCAGTGTCTTTGTGATGAACAGCCTACACACCACATCTTGCAAGACTTTCCTCTCTTGACGGAGCTGCGGAGCAACATATGGCCACACCCAGTAGACCTGACAGTTAAGCTTGGGGAGGGGAAAGGGGAGGGAGGGCCTAAGAGACCTTGAGATGACATCCCAATTTATGGCATTATTATTATTATTATTATTATTATTATTATTATTATTATTATTATTATTATTATACAATTGTTTGTTGAAGGGAAAGCAATTATAATTGCGCTATCTTTCATAAAATGTGAAGCGTATAAGCAATCAAGACTTATTGAACTAAGTGAGAAAATATTGCATTAAGACATCCTGGCGAACTGTAAAAATTCTCCAGTTTTAAAATTTTCTAAATGAGAAAATTGAATCTCGTAATAGCTGTCATTTGTGATATTTTTCCTGGTAAATAATAAATACAATGCGAATAAATAAAGACAATGCCATATTTATATAGTATCCATTTAGCGATTGCCTTTCGGGCCCCTTTTTATACGTTCACACCGCCATTGATGCGGGTGTATTTAAATCAGTTGTGAATATGTGTCATGTGGATATAAAATTATTTCTTTATGTAACAGTCAGTTTCTACTTCTATCCGAAGAGGTCGCTAATTAACATTAATAAACGTTCATCCCTTGCCTCTTAGGCAGATGGATTTCGTCTTTGAAGGATTCAGCTACAGTTAGTCACCTTGTACGACATGCTTGTTAGGGGGCAGTGGGACTTCCCCCCACCCACATCTACCAAATGTGACCCCTGGACCCACACATGGAATTCCCTTGCTCAAAAAACTATATGTGTTTCGACTTTGCATTTGTTTTTGTTGTCCATTGTTTAGGTTTAGGTTTAGACGACGGATCAACATCGTGGCACAAAAGTAGTAAGTAATCCATAAATGAGAACCCTTTAGGAGCAAGTGAACAGTGCGGAGGCATAAATAGATCATTACGGTCTGAGGAGAACGGCGATGCGGGAGGTTACCATAGGATCTGGTCGGCGCTCAGCACTCAAGGGAAAGGCGAGATGGATGCACAATCAGACTGTTGCTGGTATCATCGGAATTGGAACTCTTCGCTTGCTGCTGAAGATGGGGATGAAGCGCGTATGGGGGTGTCCCGACTGCTGTGATGTCGATTTTCAACTCAACAGTCAACAACTTTCCTTTTGAATTCCCACCATTTTATTTTTGTCATTATCCTTAGACAGACACATACGCACACAACCTATACTTCCGGTCAAAATGGACGCTAGGCGCGGTTACTGTTTCGCGTCGAGACCAATTTTTTTGCTTCTGCCAGACGGTGGCCGTTTCATTTTTAATCAATTTGTAGACCGAAAGGATACAGTTTCGTCGCGCCAGCTACTGAGTTGAGTGCATGGCTCGACCCTGTGAGCTGCGGATTTCATTTGGAATGTTTTTCGACTGTGACCAACGTGGGGCTGTGAACTGTAGATTCAGAAATTGGCGCGTGTCTGTCGCCGCAATATTGGTGGTGCCCTTATGTGATTAATATTGATCGCGTGCGCAACTGCTGATCAGTTGGTTACTTCTGCTACCGTCGATGATGAACTGCATTTCTAATGTCAAACTGTGTGTGTTAGCACTTCTGATGGCTACCGTATGTTTTTAATGCGTATGTATGCTAGTGCATATGCTGAGACAGCAGTCTGTCAATCTTTCCACACGGGACTGCGACGAACATTCTGTGTGGTTTTCTTTGGCGCAGGAGCGGAGCAACTATGGGGTGACTTGTTTGCCATGAAGCTGAAACTAATAATACCAAGAATACACACACATAAATATACATACTCCAGGTGATTTTAGTAATTAGCCGAGGTTTCAACTTCAGGGCAGATGGGTGGCCCTATTATGATTCAAATGTCCACGATAAACTCAAGTTCTCGGACAAGAAGAAAGTCCGGAAGTGAGTGAACAACCTGAACTTCCGGCCGGAGTTTACAGTGCGAGAACGCTAAAACATTTTGAGTGATTTCCACTGGCGTAGGAATGAAACTTCATGGTATGACCTGTTTGCACTGACGATGAAACTTCACTCAGGAATATTCGATGGTTTAACACATAAACAATGAAAAGTATGCTAGAGCAGTTTTACTAAACACTATACACACAAACGTATTAAGAGGCGTCTGTATAAAATTAACTTTGGAAAACAGACTTCAGTGCAGGGATGAATAAAGTTAACCCCCCCCCCCCTTCCTTTTCCCTCTTTCCAGGACACAAATACCATTATTCGGATGAAAATCACCCAGGCACAAGTCCCAGAAAACCCCTTTCAACCGTTCGGTTAAACATGGGCCCCCGACAACAGTAGGAGTTTGGCTTTAGGATAGCAAAAATGTGTGTCCCATATTTGGACGGCAACAGATTCCTCTGCAGGGACGAGACAACAGATTCCTTTGCAGGGACGGGACTACAACAGATTCCTCTGCAGGGACGAGACGACAACAGATTCCTCTGCAGGGACGAGACGACAACAGATTTCTCTGCAGGGACGAGACGTCAACAGATTCCACTGCAAGAACGAGACGTCAACAGATTCCACTGCAGGGACCAGACGTCAACAAATTCGACTGCAGGGACGAGACGTCAACAGATTCCACTACAGGGACGAGACAACAGATTCCTCTGCAGGGACGAGACAACAGATTCGACTGGGGGACGAGACGGCAACAGATTCATTTGCAGGGAGGAGACGTAAACAGATTCCTCTGCAGGGACGAGACGGCAACAGATTTTGTCTGCAGGGACGAGACGGCAACAGATTTTGTCTGCAGGGACGAGACGTCAACAGATTCCTCTGCAGGGACGAGACGTCAACAGATTCCTATGCAGGGACGAGACGTCAACAGATTCCTCTGCAGGGACGAGACGTCAACAGATTCCTCTGCAGGGACGAGACGTCAACAATTCCTCTGCAGGGACGAGACGTCAACAGATTCCTCTGCAGGGACGAGACGGCAACAGATTCCTCTGCAGGGACGAGACGGCAACAGATTCCTCTGCAGGGACGAGACGTCAACAGATTCCTCTGCAGGGACGAGACAACAGATTCCTCTGCATGGACGAGACAACATATTCCTCTGCAGGGACGAGACGGCAACATATTCCTCTGCAGGGACGAGACGGCAACAGATTCCTCTGCAGGGACGAGACGTCAACAGATTCCTCTGCAGGGACGAGACGTCAACAGATTCCTCTGCAGAGACGAGACGTCAACAGATTCCTCTGCAGGGACGAGACGGCAACAGATTCCTCTGCAGGGACGAGACGTCAACAGATTCCTCTGCAGGGACGAGACAACAGATTCCTCTGCATGGACGAGACAACATATTCCTCTGCAGGGACGAGACGGCAACATATTCCTCTGCAGGGACGAGACGGCAACAGATTCCTCTGCAGGGACGAGACGTCAACAGATTCCTCTGCAGGGACGAGACGTCAACAGATTCCTCTGCAAGGACGAGACGTCAACAGATTCCTCTGCAGAGACGACGGCAACAGATTCCTCTGCAGGGACGAGACGGCAACAGATTCCTCTGCAGGGACGAGACGGCAACAGATTCCCCTGCAGGGACGAGACGTCAACAGATTCCTCTGCAGGGACGAGACGTCAACAGATGCCACTGCAGAGACGAGACGTTAACAGATTCCTCTGCAGGGACGAGACAACAGATTCCTCTGCAGAGACGAGACAACAGATTCCTCTGCAGGGACGAGACAACATATTCCACTGCAGGGACGAGACGGCAACAGATGCCACTGCAGGGACGAGACGGCAACAGATGCCACTGCAGGGACGAGACAACAGATTCCTCTGCAGGGACGAGACGGCAACAGATTCCTCTGCAGGGACGAGACGTCAACAGATTCCTCTGCAGGGACGAGACGGCAACAGATTCCTCTGCAGGGACGAGACGGCAACAGATTCCTCTGCAGGGACGAGACGGCAACAGATTCCTCTGCAGGGAGGACATAATCCTGCTCGATACGGTGCTTAAATCGGGCCAGGACAATGATGACGCAGCCTTTGTAAAGCTAAGCTCTCGTGGATATTGGTGAATTACTTCACCACACTTTCTCTGATTATTTGCGTGCACGATGCGTGAGTGCGTATGTTGAGTAGATGTGCGTGAGTCAGAAAGGAGAGAGTAGTAGTGTCTGTGTGTGTTTGTGCGTGCGCACGTCTGCCGTGAGCGCTCTGTGCGCGTTTGTGTTTTTAGCTCCTCTTGCATGCAGGATTTTAAATAAAGGTCATTCATGAAATTGGCATCAATTTTATCATTACAAAAATGGAATAGACAATATCCTAGGCCAAGCAGGAAACTCTACGCAATAAAAATGAAAGTAAATGAGGCCAGATTGGGGGGGAAATCACTCAGTGAATTAAATAAGTATTAAATAAGAGTTTTTAAAGTCGAGTTGATACGAAGATTGTATTACATATACAATAAAATTTGACAACAAAGCCAAACATCAATAAACGGAAAAGATGCGTAGAAATACTACACAATTAAACAAACGACAAGGCTGGCGGAAATTCGGGTTCCATGTGGACTTCGTCGTCTGTTTAAATAGTCTGCTTTCGGTTACAATTGTGTCCATCTATTCTTTTTATTAAGTTGTCTTTCTAGTCAAATTTTGTATTGCGTTTTGCACACCTTAATAACTAGCACAGCTTATTTACGCTTACCGACTAGCCCTCATCTCTTTTTCTTGGCGTTCACCAGCTGTAAACTCCGGCGGAAAGTTCTGGTAGTTCATCCCCCTCTAGACTTTAGTACTTTTCCAGAATGTGAATTTAACTACCTCAGCCTATCATGTGCTGATTGGTCTAATCTCATCAAATGCCTTCCTTACATGCCTGTCCATAACTGTAATTTATGCAGCCTGTCAAGTAGCTTCTCGCAGTTTTTTTTTTTTAAATAAATCTTCCAAATGTCACAAATTTTAGTGTCTTTCTTATTTTGTCGCCAGAAAGTGATAGCTGACTGCTATTGATCAATAAAAGTGTTACGTAAGCAACATACGGGTATTCGCAATGGTGAAAATATGGGGTTGACTGCAGTCAAGCTAATATCCGGAATTCCAGAGAAATTTGACCTAAAAGCTCAAACCGTTGAGCTTTTTAGTCAAATTTCCTTGGAATTCCGGGTATTCCCAATGCGCCTAAACACGATTTTTTTTTTTTTTTATTTCATTAAACTTCGTGTTCACATATTTGACTTGGATTATGAAAGTGACGTTTTTCCATCTTGATAATGAAACTAGGCGACAACGGAATGCTTCTGATGCCAACGTGTGGAACGGATTGTTACTTTTAAATGGTATCCCCTGGGTGTGAATATAGCCATGCTTGATATTGATCATGCATGCCTAAACGGCTGGCTTGAATTATAGTCCTAGGCTTCTTGATAGGGCTCTTTAAACGGTTATTATTTAAATAATATAACTTTTCTCGTTCTTAAAATTGTTCTACTTCTCCTCCTCTTCCTCCCTCCACCCCTTCCTTTTTCCTTAGACTTCTCAACTGAGTCGTCTTCTTCTTCGTTTCCTTCTTCCCCTCTTCACTGGCGCACTTCTACACTTCATAGTGACATTTTCATTCTTCCTTTAATTCAGCCCCTTCAATCCGTTCCGTGCCTGCTATCGACCTGCAATCGCCTCCCACTTCTTTATTCCACTGGACCTCCCCCTCCTCCATCCCCGTATTGTAGTATCGTTCTTTTTTACAACTCTAGTTGAAATAAACAAACAGCTAATAAACACACGTTGTAACAACGATAATTAATCACAGATAAACATTTCCTTAATGTTCAGTCAATCACAAAGATAGATCTCCCCTCAAGCCAAGCAAGACAAATGGAAGAAAAATCACAACTGATTTTATTCTCTGGAGATTCTCGCACATAATCAGATTGTGTGTGTAATAGTTTTCTAATCTCGTAAAAATGGCGTAGCCAATTCAAACATGCGCCAGTCTGAATCTCACTTGCATGCAAGATCACACAGACAAACAGGGAGTCTGTCTGAAGTTTATCGAAGAATAGTGAAATCAGAGGCGTGGACTCTAAGGGCTCGACAACCTTCAGCCCCAGGTCCCTTAAATCTTTAAATTGGGAAAGGGGGGTGGAGAGATTTAGGCCCCCTCTCAGCTAATTTTGTTGTTGTTGTAAAAAGGGGGAGGGAGGGAGGGGCAATATATCCTCCACCTCTGACCCTGCTCATTATGTGTAACTGTACTCTTTAAACACTTGTTTTACATTCTCTATTATTTCATATATATATATATATATATATATATATATAATATATATATATAGATATATATATATATATATACATATAATTTTGGCATCTTATAATAGTACTACTAATTATTGTTGAGCGGGAGCAGTCGTGGTGTATCCACTAAACGCTCGCCTGTGGATCTGAGGTCTGGGTTCGGGTCCTCACGGTACCATATTTTTTTTTAAAGAAATAACCTTGGGTCGCAGGTTGTCCCAGTCTTGAATGGCTACCAGATGGCATCCTGGGAAGTAAAGACCGTCGGCGTGATGCTAAACATATCATCCACCAAGTGCCGATTGGTCTATAAAATATAGGTCTAGCCCTGTATGCCCAATACGCCTAAAGGCGTGGAAAAGTTTTCTTTTCTTTGCTATTGAGTTCTTAAACCCTGGGAAGTCTCACTGGGAAATTAAATGCCTGCAGAAGTTCGATGTGTTCGTAGGCCGAACGGCACAAATATCGCAGCCACGTTGAAAACGGGCAAGACACATTTATTACACTTTCGAATGAACGAAGAAGAAAAAGAAAAGATGGTTTTAATTATGATGATGATGATGATGATGAAAATGCGGATGAAGATGAAGAAGAAGAAGAAGAAGAAGAAGAAGAAGAAGAAGAAGAAGAAGAAGAAGAAGAAGAAGAAGAAGAAGAAGAAGAAGAAGAAGATATCTTAAACAATAATTAGGGCCCTCTCCTAGACAATTTATAAGGGGACAAAGCTTCTGGGCCCCTTGCCCTCTAATGTTTTCTTTGCATCCGCGCCCCTGACCAAACTGTAACCCAGATTAATAAGGCACGTTAATTGGGAGGACAGGGTTGTTCTGAACCAAATCAGGGGCTTCTTGATTTTTAAGCTGTTTTTAATTTCGTTTACTCTTGAACTTTTAACTAACGATCTTCATTTTAATGGGGGAGATAAAGTAGAGATTGGCTCGTCCCTGTTTGTATACCTTTGACTTGGCATGTCATCAGATATGCTGAGACCGGACGGGGTATCTAATTAAGGATAGGATTGTGGGTCTAATTTGGTTCGGTTGGCAAATCCTTTTGTTATTCATGCTAGTTCATCCATCAACATAATGGCAACATGCTGGAGCTGCGTAATAAGTTGGTTTCTAATTTTTTAAATGTTGATTTCTAAGCCGGCCATATTTAAAGTCTTTTAATGTTGCTACTTGTTTTTGGTGGCCGCTCTTGTGAAGGGGCATGACGCTAGCCTGCGGGTCTGGAGGTCGTGCGTTCAAATCTCACATAGAGCCTGATTTTTTTATGACTTTGACACCTAAGTCGACCCAGCCTTTAATCAGTACCAGGTAACGTCCTGAGAAATAAAAGCGGTCGGGGTGATGCACCACCCACCGAGTGCCTATTGGTCTAAAAGTATAGGTCTAGCCCCAGTTCAACATACAGGAGGTTCTTTGCAATGCCAGACCGTCCTACATGCCAGAGATATATCCCAACCAGCGCAGGTGTCTACACCAGTGTTTCCCAAACTGTTCTTAGTCGCAGCGCCTTTTTTCAATTAAAATTTTTCTACGCCGCCCTTTCCTATGTAAAAGTATGACTATTCGCAGGTTTCGAATATTTCGCGGCGCTCCTGAGAAAAGGTCGCGGCTCCCCGGGGCGCCGCGGCGCACGGTTTGGGAATCACAGGTCTACGCTGTACATCTAACGGCGGGGAATAAATACCTTATCATAATTTTACGGGGAGTAAAATCCTTATAATAATTTTACCTAACGACTTCCGGCCCTCAGATAAACAATTATCAAAGTGTTCAAGTCTACTGGGCGGTGTAATATTTTACATCATGTGTCCGTAAAATCATGTTGCACTTTTGACTTGTCACAGGAAATCAACAAAACAAGACAGAAATGTAAAATCTTCACTAAATGAAAGGAAAACTCTCCAAGTTTCCTACCTATTCAGTGCAGTTCGATGTGTTGCATCATTACCTGTATGCGCCCAAGCTTGCATGTCTTACTACGAAACGGAAAATTTTCCTTTTATTTGGTGCAGATTTCACATTTCTATCTTCTTCTTCTTCTTCGCGTTCGCCAACTGTAAACTCCTGCCGAAAAGTTCTGGTTGTTCGTCCACTTCTGAACTCTAGTTCTGTTTCAGAAACGGAGTTGCGTGTACATCCGTTTCAGAGTCTAAGTTATTTGCATGCAGACTGTTGGTTCCTTGCCTCTCAGGCAGATGTACACCGACTTGGAAGGAAGCTCACAATTAGGGGACTCTTACGACATGCTTTGGGTCAGGTAGTAGGTCTATTCTTGTTTTTCCAACAATGTGGCCCCAGAACCCACAAGGGGTACATTTCTGTGTTCTTTTGTTACTTTCCCGTGACCGGTCAAAAGTGCAGCATCACTTTACGGACACAGTATCTATCTATCTATCTATCTATCTATCTATCTATCTATCTATCTATCTATCTATCTATCTATCTATCTATCTATCTATCTATCTATCTATCTATCTATCTATCTATCTATCTATCTATCTATCTATCTATCTATCTATCTATCTATCTATCTATCTATCTATCTATCTATCTATCTATCTATCTATCTATCTATCTATCTATCTATCTGTCTGTCTGTCTGTCTGTCTGTCTGTCTGTCTGTCTGTCTGTCTGTCCGTCCGTCCGTCCGTCCGTCCGTCCGTCCGTCCGTCCGTCCGTCCGTCCGTCCGTCCGTCCGTCCGTCCGTCCGTCCGTCCGTCCGTCCGTCCGTCCGTCCGTCCCTCTCTCTCTCTCTCTCTCTCTCTCTCTCTCTCTCTCTCTCTCTCTCTCTCTGTCTGTCTGTCTGTCTGTCTGTCTGTCTGTCTGTCTGTCTGTCTGTCTGTCTGTCTGTCTGTCTGTCTGTCTGTCTGTCTGTCTGTCTGTCTGTCTGTCTGTCTGTCTGTCTGTCTGTCTGTCTGTCTGTCTGTCTGTCTGTCTGTCTGTCTGTCTGTCTGTCTGTCTGTCTGTCTGTCTGTCTGTCTGTCTGTCTTGTCTGTCTTGTCTGTCTGTCTGTCTGTCTGTCTGTCTTGTCTGTCTTGTCTGTCTTGTCTGTCTTGTCTGTCTTGTCTGTCTTGTCTGTCTGTCCGTGACTCCGTCCGTCCGTCCGTGACTCCGTCCGTCCGTCCGTGACTCCGTCCGTCCGTCCGTCCGTGACTCCGTCCGTCCGTCCGTCCGTGACTCCGTCCGTCCGTGACTCCATCCGTCCGTCCGTCCGTGACTCCATCCGTCCGTCCGTCCGTGACTCCATCCGTCCGTCCGTCCGTGACTCCATCCGTCCGTCCGTCCGTGACTCCATCCGTCCGTGACTCCATCCGTCCGTCCGTCCGTGACTCCATCCGTCCGTCCGTCCGTGACTCCATCCGTCCGTCCGTCCGTGACTCTGTCTGTCTGTCTGTCTGTCTGTCTGTCTACTTATATATATATATATATATTCAGTTAATGCAAATACTGTTATTGTTTGTAAACCCAGTATAGGTATTGATCACCTTCTAAACATTGACAATGTCACCAAAAAAGTGAGCTTTAGGCTTCGGCTGGTGGCGGTCTGTAGTGGCTAGACCCTGGTATGGCACAGCTGATGATGATGGCTGAGGATCAGTTGAAAACTAGTGCGTGACCCAACATGTGACTTCCCCAGGTGTTGATCAGATGAACCGCCCAGGTTACCGTGAGGTACCTGGAGGGTGGCGGGCTTGTGGTGGCACAGACCGGTGGAAACAAATAGGCCTTGATCCTGACGTAACTCTCAGACAAGCTTGTTCTCTTAGCATAATAATAAAACTTCACATCCTATATACGACTGAGATTTCTCGGTAAAAAAGGCTTTCTCAATTAAAAGATATAAACGAAAACTTTCAGAGCGTCCTCTGGCATCCGGAGATACCTTGAGAATGACGCTAAGATTCCAAAAGTCCCAGTAACAGAGGCAGGAAAGATTCTTCCGCCAATTCATGAAGTGGCTCGATCATGGATAATGGCTTCTCCACGAATCGATTCTACTTACCTGTGAGTACATTCCGCATATAACTCATTCCATGTAGATTTCAGGTTAAATAGTCTTCCATTTGGTACACCCTGAGCCGTACTTTTTAAAGAGGTACTTTTATGTTTACCGTAGATTCCCCCACATTCAAATTTGTGTAGTTAGCACAGTGGGGCACAGGTTTAGACTGAACCAAAAGGCAGGGAGGGGTATGTTGGTCTGGCTACGTGACACCTGGCTCCATCCTAGAGCATGTCCTTCTCTTCTGTATCCTCCCGGTTCCACCCATAGCATGTTTTCGTTCTCTTCTGTTCTCTCATTATCTCCCCACGACTACATGTAGGCCGACCTTCAATCTCCACCCCCTTTCTCGTTTTACCCGCCGCGTAGTCGGATAGTTCTCTCCGACAGAACTAAATAGACATGAAAAATTTGATGCCAATTACCGGACAATTTACGAGCTTTGCCGCCAGCAAGAAAACTCTCTCGCGAGGAAACGCATGAGAGGCTAAAGGTGGAAATTTATAGAACACAGCCATAAGATAGAGATAAGAGAGGGAGTGATATAAGCAGGAGTAGAGAGGGAAATAGAGATGTATGAGTGATGTGTCAAGTGGGGGGTGGTGGAGGTGAAGGTGAGAATTTATAGAACACAGCCATAAGATAAAGATAAAGAGAGTGAGTGAAAGAAGGAGGAGGAGAGAGGGAGATAGAGATGAATGAGTGGTGTATGGGGTGGTGGAGGTGAAGGTGAGAATTTATAGAACAAAGCCATAAGACAGAGATAGGAGAGTGGGTGAAAGAGGAGGGGTAGAGAGGGCTGGAGGAAGGGAGATATAGAGAGGTACTAGAGTGGGAGCCTGGTGCAAAAAACAAATGGGAGCCTGGGTAACTTGAAAATGTATTTAACACAGCCATAAGACAGAGCTAAGAGAGCGATAGACATTGAGAGGAATAGAAAGGATGGAGGGCGGGGAATATAGAGATGTAAATGAGAATAACTGAAGGAAAAGGGCGTGAAGGTGAAAATTTGTAAAACAGCGATAAGACAAAGAGATAAGAGAGTGATGAGTGTTCGACATGGAGAAGAATAGAAATGGGTGAAGGAAAACAGAAGCGGTTGTGGGGATGGCCATAAACATGATTGGGAGAAAAAAAAAGGGGGTGAAGAGTCTGGGTAAAGGAGAGAAAATAAAAGTGATCATTTATAGAGCACAGGCAAACAAAAGAGATAATGGAGTGGGTGTTAGAGGGAGAGAGCTGGAAGAATAGAGAGGGTTGGTTGAAAATAGAGGGCTGGAAGAAGGAGAGTGCTAGAGCTGTACTGAGGTGTGTGTGTGTGTGTGGTGTGTGTGTGTGTGTGTGTGTGTGTTCTAACAGACGGGTAAAGATGAAGGTTTATAGAACACAGAAATGATGCATAAAAAAGTGAATGATAGACATGGGGAAAAACAGAGAGGGAAATAGGCAGAAATAGACATGCAGAGAGGTATGTAGCGACGTGTGTAAGGTGGAAATTGACAAAACGCAGAAACAAATCATTAGTACCTGAGTGTAAGTCCGAGAAAAAAAACAGCAAGGCCGGCAAAGAGAACAAGAGACATACAGCGTGGATTGCGCGTGTGTGTGTGTTTTGTGTATGTGTATGTTTGTATATGTCTGTGTATATATGTGTGTGTATATGTGTGTGTATATGTGTGTGCATGTGTGTATGAGTGTGTGTGTGCATGTCTATGTGTATGTATGTGTGCATATGTCTGTGTGCATATGTCTGTGTGTATATATGTGTATGTGTGTGTGTTTATGTGTGTGTGTGTTTATGTGTGTGTGTGTATGTGAATATGTATGTGTCTGTTTGTGTGTATAGACAGAGGTGGGATTTTTTATTTACAAGTAGTTACGTATATCCTTTACAGGACTAACATTTTGTTTCTTTCCAGTTTGCAAGCTTTACAAGGCATTTTTAACGTTCACTGGATTGCCGTTGTTTACTCAACGGTCGGGTCTCGAAACAACTGTCGAAACCAACGCAAGGCGGTCTGCTGTCATATCGCCCGCAGCTATCTCGGAATTACCAAACGCGTTCGCGACCCCTCAGCCACAGACGCCGATGGAGTATTATAAAACAGAGATACAAGGACTAAGCTTAGGAGTTTTAGAGGGAGTGTGAAGGAGAGACATACATAGGGGAATTGTGTTGGTGACTTTCTGCGAGGGATGGTTGGGGTGGGGCAGGGAGAGTGGGGGGTGTTGAGAGTGGGGCTGGGAGAGTAAGGGCGTTGAGAGTGGGGCAGGGAGAGTAAGGGCGTTGAGAGTGGGGCAGGGAGAGTGGGGGCGGTGAGGGGCGGGGAGAGTGGGGGTGGAGGCATTTATGAACAAGGAAATTTTTAGAATCTAAATATATTAGACAGGCGAGAGAGTGTTACAAAGAAAATAATTGTTTGCGTTCACTGCCTGCATATTCTGGTTGTTCGTCCACCTCTGTACTTTAGTCTTGTTCCAGATGCTGAGTGTTGTGTGCATATTTGTTTTTACAGATCTGACATATTTGTATGCATACACGTGGCTCCTTGCTTGTCAGGTAGATGCGCACCGACTTCGAAGGCAACTGTTAGTCAACTCTTACGACACGCTTTTTGGGGATGCAATGGGTGTCTTCCTGCCCCAGAACCCCCACGAAGAGTAAAGAAAATAAGGAAGGAGAAAGACATAAAGGTATACAGAAAGGGTCATGTGGAAAGAGGTAGAGATATATAGAGAGGGTTATCGTGAGAATGTGTGTGCGCGCGCGTGAGCCTGTGCGTTAAAAGAGTTGGTGGCGGAGTGGATATGTATAAGAAGGAGAGAGTGTTTGTGTGCTTGCGTGGGGACAGAAAGAGGGAGGGGGTGAATATGTGTGAGAACTGGACAAATGGGTAAAAAATCACCTGTTAACGAAAATGCTGAGACAGGTGATTTATTGTCGTTGATGAGCTGACATTTATAAAGGCAATGGAAGGAAAGTTGATCCCGGCCGCGGGCTAGAGTTCTGTTGTAAACAGTGGTGAAGTGGTTCCTGGACATACCAGGGTCCGTCTCGTCATATTACAATAAATATTTAGTGTTTACATTTGTTTCAGGAGTCGCCGTGGCGTAGCGGCTAGACGCTCGCGTGCAGATCGAAAGGTCGTGGGTTCGCTCCCTGGCGCAGCCAGACTTTTTTCAGAAATGGCCTTGACTCCGATGCCGACCCATCATTGAGTGGGTCCTGGGTGCTGTCCCGGAAAGTAAAGGCAGCCGGTGTGATGCTGACTACATCATCCATATCTAAATATATAGGTCTAGTCCTATATGCCCTATACGTCGAAAGGCGTAAAACGGGATCTTTACTTACTTTACTTACATGGGAGTCGCCGTGATTTAGCAGCTACACCCTTGCCTGCGAATCGGAAGGTCGTTGGTTTGGGTCTTCACAAAACTAAACTTTTGTTTTTCAAAAAATGGCCATGGCTGCCAGATCGACCCAGCCTTGGGTGGGTACTAGGGGCAGTCCTGTAAAGAAAAAGTGCCGATTACTTTATGAAATATATGTCTAGCCCTATATGCCCAATAATCTACAGGCGTGGACAAGGGACCTTTATTTATATGTTTTCTTAAGATGTACATGTTGACTGCTTCCGTAGCACAGTGATTGCACACACGTTGTTCTCTTCCTCTCATGTAACTGATGCCTTACGTCATTGGTAACTCGCATATAGGCCTTAGTCTAGACTTGACCGATGTCCGCTCAAGATGTCCCTCACTGTTGTAATTGGGGTATCTCGTGTACAAACGAAGACGATTCTCATTCCTTCATACCCGCTCAAGATGTCCCTCACTGTTGTAATTGGGGTATCTCGTGTACAAACCAAGACGATTCTCATTCCTTCATACACATACATACAAATACACTCACACACGTAATTATATTAAAACTTTTTTTGCCATATTGTTCCCCCCCCCCAACACTCGCCCCTTCTCTCCCAGTTATGACACCCGGTGGGGCCCGCACTTCCCTGGCTACGCTTCTGCAACCAATTAGCCACTGTCGCTGGTGATCGCTGCACGAGGCATCGCTGCACAAGGCTTCGCTGCACAAGGCATCGCTGCACAAGGCATCACACTCTCTTTATCTCTTGATGTACTTCACCAGGACATCAAACAAGCGATAAACAGCCGGTGATACAAAGTGCCACCATGCTGATGAGGATCACCCGTGGAGAGGTCTGAGAAACTCCTTTCAGTCGTGAGGCCATATTAATGATCCGGCTATATTCAGGGCCCCCGGCAAAAGCCAGAGTGGGGGCATAACACACGTAATGACGGGCGACGCCGTGCAATAAAAACTACAAAAATTGGCATCAAAAGAAATAGACAGATAATGGGTAAAGTCACTATAAAAAATTACACATTTCTATTTTCTAGGGGTTACAAGGAACACACTAGAACTGCGCGCTCATGCAAAATAATACGCATTGTTTAAATATTATCTCCTTCCGGGGACCAAACTAACAGACAATAGAACAGCTCACATTACGAAATAAATCCGATAGTTTCCCTTTGTTTGCAGTTCATGTTTTCAGTCCTGTCGCATGTCCTTGCACTAGGCTATTCCGGTCCGACAACTGGTCTCATTTCAGAGCTATCTTACGCTTCAGTCGTAAGTCATTTTCAACAATGTGACATTTTAGCCCGAACAAAAACAGATCATGGGAATCGAGAATTCCTAAGTGTGCCGTATAATGCATGCTAATTTGGTTCATAATAAACCGAGGTAATAAAAGACACGCAATCAAAAAAAAATATTCTTGTTTGGCTTCATAGAGTCAATCCAAGATGTGTGATATAAGTCGTCCCCTTGTGGGGTGCTTATGCCTTCGTTTCTATAACCCTTGCCGTCCTTTTTAGGATGCAGTTTTTCGTAATTTGAAGCCCTACTCTGGCTCATGCCAGGGGCCGCAATATAGCCGGGCCATAAATATGGCCTAATGGCTGAAAGCGGTTTCTGGGACCTCTCCACGGTGATCCTTATCCACATGGTGGAACATTGTGTCATCGGGTGTTTAACGCTTGTGTGATGTCCTGGTGGGGTAGAAAGTCAATCAGTATAATAATAATAATAATAATAATAAAAGTAATAATAATAAAGTAATAATATTAATAATAATACAATTTTTTGCACTTATATAAGATACACATTTTTCTTACTAAAATATGTGATTTATTAAAGAGTGGCGCATCAGGCATGTAACTATTATTTGTATATCAATCAGCACTCAAAGGCTAGTCAGGTCAGCATCACGCCTGTCGCTTTTACTTCCCTGGTATAGGCTTTAATAAAAACGGTAATGAAGGAAGAGAGTCGCAGTGAGCTTATAATTTTTTGAAAATGTTTTCGCCCGTGTGCGTCCTGGAGACCTTTTCTCGATGTGGGTGGCTGGCTTTATAGTGGGGGGGGGGGGTTTTAGGTGAGTGGGGTAGGGGGGGGCAGGTTTGTGGGTGAGTGTGGTGGGGCTGATACACTGCCTTCCTAACAAACACGTCCTGACAATCGTCTAACTAGGGGTGCTTTCTTCGAAGTCAGGGCGCATGCGCCCGAGAGGCGAGGAACCAATAATCTGCTTACACATATACCAGATCTGTAACACGAATGTGCACGCAAAACTCCAGTTTTGGAAGAAGCAGACAAAGAAGAAGAAGAAGAAAAAGAAAAAGAAAAAGAAGAAGAAGAAAAAGAAAAAGAAAAAGAAGAAAAAGAAGAAGAAGAAGAAGGAGAAGAAGAAGAGGAAGAAGAAGAAGAAGAAGAAGAAGAAGAAGAAGAGTAAGAAGCCAGAAGAAGAAAAAAAGAAGAGAGAAGACAAAAGAAAACGAAGAAAGAAGAAGAAGAAGAGAGAAGAGAAGACGAAGAAGACAAAAGAAGAAAAAGCCACATCCAAAGAAGAAAGAAAAACAGAAAAAGAAGAAGAAGAAAGGCCAAAGAAAAAAAAAGAGAGAAAGAAAGAAGAACAAAAGAAGAAGAAGAAGAAGAAGAAGAGAAGAAAATAGAAGGAAAGAAAGGAAGAAGAGAAGAAGAAGAAGAAAAATTAATAAGGAAGAGAAGAAGAAGACAGAAGAAGGAAGAAGAAGAGTAAGGAAGAGAAGACGAAGAGAGAAGAAGAAGAGAAGGAGAAGAAGAGAAGAAGAAGTAGAAGAAGAAGATGAAAGCGAAGAAGACGGTGATTGACTATTTCGTTTTATCTCTGAAATCCTACTTTGAAATTTACGTAATATGTCTTGAAGACTCAAAGATTAATAAACACTAATTTTGCAGCGCAAAGTGACACAGCTGCAACACTTTTCTTTTGTCGTCATGACAAGGGAACCCACACTTCCATAGTAGACCTTTCTGCAAAGAATAAATTCCGTTGGGCCTCACCGATTAGACTGTATACAGTTAGCAAAGGGTCACTGTTCTGGAAAGCTTCCCCAGCGCGCCAAAGCACAGGAAGCTGCAATTATCCGCCAGATTACCAACCATTTTATAAATAATGACTGCCAATTTGGCTTCATCAAATTTTAACTAAGATACTATTTTGTTACTAGTAGTCGTCTTTGTAGGGCTGTCTCTAATGATTGCTTTTTGATGGAGAGTATGAATCGGGTTTCTGATGGCAAATAAGATGAAACGGATACACAGCCGCAGGAGGTACTTTGTTTCCGATGTTCTAGGGACAAGCTATTGTCGAGTCACCTGATTATTATAGGTAGACCGAACTCATATTATCTTCGACAATACTTTTTCTGGCGGAAATAATTGTTCTAGAAAGTCCGGTCAATACTAATATTAGACATAATAATAATAATAATAATAATAATAATAATAAGTTTCTACAGGTAATATTTAAGAAACGTCATGTTAAGTAGTTTAAAAAAAAAAGATTTCAGACATCAACTTAAAACGAGAATTAAAGAAGTCTTTGAGACCGAGGATAACTCTCCATATAAACAATGGATACTCGGTAAACGGGCCTCTGTAAGGCAGCTAGTTTCTTGCCTGTTGTCCCAAAAGTCTTGGGTTCAAATCCGCACCGGGTTGGGTGTGGATGGAAATAAGTAAACAAAACGGACTGTTTTTTGTTTTTTTTTTTTTTTTTTTTTTTTTTTTTTTGTAGTCGTTGGTTTCTTTAAGTCTTTAAGAAAAAAGGCACCACTGACTTGTAACAATCTTATCGTACAAAACGACTAATTAGGGGTTCGCTGAAACTGGACATAGCAGCTACGTGGCCAAGTGGGTAAGTCGTAGGTTTCAGGCTGTGAAGGTGATGAGTTCGTTTCACGGCTGCGTCGTTCGCTTCCCGAGTGCAATTGTTATGGAACTTCCTGGGGAATGTCGCTTGGGCTACGGAATTCCTGCTTTCTGCTACGGTGACTGCAGACGGTTCTGAGGAGGAAGCTGGAATAAAACACAAGTACTGAAGTCACTCCTCTCGACTCTTAACGTTGTGGATTATTACTTTAAAAACTGTTAGAGTGATCAGTATTCACCGACCCCTCAGTCTGGCTCTCTCTCTCCCCCTCTTTATGACGATATATATGTTTATGTATGTGTGTGTCCTATGTCTTCCATCACATTTGTTTTTATTTACAGTTGCATCGCTTTTATTATTATTTATAAACCTCTTATTTGTTTTCTGTAAAATATGTTAACATAATGTGTACTCGTTAAATATTCTTTTCCTTCTTCGTTCTTATGATCTTCTTGTTCTTGCTCCTCTTGTGTTTCCTGATTTCCTTCTGTTTTCACCCGACCTATTCTTTAAGCGACGACAGCATCATGATTGGACACAAGCCATTTCAACCTACTTCAAATATCAGTTGTTACTGCCATTCTGTATATTTATATAGCACACGAACTGATACATGCTGCAGGAGATCGTAGATTGTGGAGAGGCGTGATTGCCCACGCCAGTCGACAAGGCACCTGATGATGATGATATGGCACTATTTTTTTTCTCTAATTTCAGTAACTTGCTTGTGCCGTCGCTCCACAATTCTCTTCATGGACAATTTTTATTTTCACTAACATCTCCTGAGTTTTCTGAAAAATCAATACTTCGCGAAGCCACATCGCCAGCTCTGGGTGAATCATACATATTCCCAATGAACCATAATTTTCCATCAACTTTCCTGAAAGTTTATTTCATGAAACATATTTAAAATCTTCAGTCACGGCGCTGGTTACAACTGTCGCTCACAGGAGAAAACCAACATGGCGACACGTGTGTTCTAGAAGTAATGAACAGAAGTCTGTGCGGAAGAGGTTCGGACTGACTGCCACTCTGGGACTTCGTCTCCATGGCCTGTCGGTGGAAACCATTCCTCTAGTGCAGTGTTTTCTAAAGGGTCGCTACCACATCGGGATGGGGGGGGGGGGGAGGGCTGGAACCGTCCAAGGGGTGGGGGAGCGGTAGCAGCCTCAGGTGCATGTGGGAAACATTGAATAAAACTAAGACAACAGTAGGGCGAAAGAGAGAGAGAGGGACAGACAGACAGACAGACAGACAGACAGACAGACAGACAGACAGACAGACAGACAGACAGACAGACAGACAGACAGACAGACAGACAGACAGATAGACAGAGCGACAGAGAGAGAGAGAGAGAGAGAGAGAGAGAGAGAAGAGATTAGGACTATTTTTATTTTCATAAAATGTTAACAATATTAAAAAATCACTGACTGCTAAAGTTGTAGTGGGGTTTTTTTTTTTAAAGTAAATTATGTCATGGCCAATCAGATTCTTCGTTCTCGTTGAAAAATATTTTATTGTTTAGTTTTGGGGGTAAATCATTGTTGTTGTTTTTTATTCGAATCGAGAAGGTAAATTTTAAGGCAAGGAATACACTTGAGAAACTGGTCAACTAGTAAGGTTAATAGAAAGGGGACAGAGGGAGAGCAAAGAGTAAATACCTTGTTTGCTTGGCTTCATACATGGGTTGGGATAGGAGCACCAACTTATCCATTATTCTGCTGATAGTTTAGGATGACCAATGATAACCGCTTATGTTCTTCATCGTGGCACGTAATGATGTTCTTCAGCGTGGCACGTAATGGGGATAAAAATTCAAAGAACAAAATTATTTTTTTTTCACCAAAAACTGGGCGGTGGGCAAACAAGTTTGAGAACCACTGCTCTAGCGTGTTCACTGTTTCAGACGACAATGGATGCCTCTGAATCTGATAAAAGGAGAAGATGTAATTTCAGGGACCGGGCTAGGCTGTGCACAAAGGAGGATAGTTTGATGGGCCTAGGCATCTGCGGTAGCAATTTGCCTTGAATGGATTTGTGAATTACTAACTACGTAACATAATTACTGGTTACGGTGTGCTGGGAGTAAAGTGACAAGTCCAATTTCTCACGGTCCTTCTCGTTCGGAACTCTCAGCAAAATAGGGTACTATTTCTTTGCAACCGGGCGAATCGGAGCTGCTTGGTAACCTGTTTAAATAATAATCACAGAAGGCGGAGTGGCTTATTAGTGTGGCGCCCGTGTCTAGATTCGGAAGTACCTGATAGACGTCCTTTTTATTTGGTGCCTTTCGTCTTCAAGGTGTGCCTAGGTTCTCCATCAGCTCACGACAAGTCTTTCATATACTTTATGATTGACTGAACTCTGCAGTCAAGTTTTTAATGAGATGGTGTTCTCTCATTCAGCACAATATCAGCCAGAGGATGTGAACGCAGGTGATTAATTGTTGACACTGGAGAAGTTCTTCTTCTTCTTCTTCTTCTTCTTTTTCTTCTTCTTCTTCTTTCTTCCGCTTCTTCTTTCTTCCGTTCACCGATCGAAGTTCCGGCGGAAAGTATTGCTTTTTCATCCATTTCAGAACTGTATTCTTTTTCCAGAACCTGAATGTTGCGCGCACATCCATTTTAAAATCTGACGGCTTTTTTTTTTTTTTTGCAGATTGTTGTTTCCTTTTCTCTCAGGCAGATGCGCTACGACTCTGTTAATCAGTCAGTCAGCATGCTGGCCTAACTGTTGTCTGTCCTTCTTGTTCTATACATATTTTTATCACTTTTTCTGCGAATTTGGTTGCCGTGACAGTACTTCAGCAAACAGAAACTACTAATAGATAGGTATTCAAGTCTGGTGAATTCTCCCAGTTCACCTCATTAGGCACTCCCGAGATTCGATTCCTGGACACTGTCCCGTGTTAGCTGATCCTTCTAAAACACCCACCATTCATCAGGTGGTCCCAACGCCTGAATCTATTCATCCAGGCAGAGGTGTCTTCTCAGTCGTCACTCATTTCATCGGCATTTTCGTCCAGACATGTTACTGGCCTGTAATAAAAGACAGGTTAAAAGCGGAACGAGGGTTCTAATTAACGGCTTTTTTCCCCTCTCATCCCCTGATACTTACGGATAACGTCTGCAGAATGGACGGCAGACGGCCGTCACGGAACAATGAACACCGGGCTGGCTGCTTCCGTTGTTGGAGATGTCAAGGTTGAGTGACACCGCTTGAGGGGCTGCTTGTCGTGTTTGGCTTCCTCTTGTGCGCATGTCCGAGCACATTCGGGGAAATCGGCTAGGCAGCCTCGGAAATGAGGTGTGTGCGTGTATGAGTGGTTATGCACAGGGTTTCCTAAAGGCTGGCTTGTTTGGTACGTCATGTTTCACCTTTGTTGTTAACTCTAGCTTTGTGTGAGAGCCGCAGTGGTTCAGCTGCTAGGCTCGCGGATCTCAAGACCGAAATTTGTGGGTTCAAATGCGAACGAATGTTTTTTTTTTTTTTAAATGGCCTAGGCTCCCAGGTCGACTCAGCGCTAAATGGTGTACCAGGAAAATTCCTGCAAAGTAAAGCCGGCGGCGGGAGTTGACCATTTTGACTCTTTTATTTTTTTTCACCCTATCTCGGGGACTCCGAGATTCCGTGCGATATTTCCAGATAAGCCAATAGTATAGGGGTGTTAGGGTGTACAATGAACACCAACTAACGCTAACCCTAACACCCCCCACCCCTTCCCGTGTGGGTTCCGATGACCTATTATGGGGAAAACAAGAATAGACCCACTGCCTACCCAAAAGCATGTCATAAGAGTCGACTAATTGGGAGCTTCCTTCGAAGTCGGAGTGCATCTGCCTGAGAGTTAAGGAACCAACAGTCTGCACACAAATGCGTCAGATCTGTCAAAAGGATGCACATTCAACACTCAGGTTTTGGGACAGAACTGCAGTCCAGAAGTGGACGAACAACCAGAACTTTCCACCAGAGTTTACAGCTGGTGAACGCAAAGAAGAAGAAGACTAACCCTAACCTAACACCCCAGCCCTCACCCAAATCCCAATAATATTGAACATTCCCGGGAATGCTACACGAAATCTCGGAGTTCCCGAGATGTGAGAATTTAAAAAAAAAACGATTGGTCTTTAAAAAATAGGTCTAGCACTATATGCCCAATACACCTGAAGGTGTGGAAAAGGGTCATATACTTCACTAGATTTAATATTCCCAAGCTTATCTGCGTGTATGGACTCAAAAGCAAAGTGTACAGAGCAAGCTATGGGGAACCTTGAAGTACCTATAACTGATATGCCAGTTCCTAGAGGCAGCCCACCTGACGATCTGACCTGAGCAAACGTAACCGAACGCATAGGAGCAGAAAAAGAAGACCCATAGTTGCTCCTTTCCTGTACCAAAGAAAACCACACAGAATTGCCATCACTGCCTTGGAGTGTAGAGGTCTTTTGAAAGAATAAGCCGTTCCAGTTCGTCGCCGTTAAGATCCGTCCGGTTTTCTCTCTGCGGTAACTTTTATCGTAGAATAACGCAAACAGGTGACTGGCCTGCTGTGCCTTCGCATGGTGGAGGGACTAATTCCTTGCGATCTCCATGCAGGCCGTCTGGCTGATTTACGGTTACCTTGTACTTCCGGAGACACATGTAGCACTTAGGTTCAGCCACATAAAGATTCAGCCTGAGCCTCCTCCTTTTACAACCGAGCTTGGGACCAGTCTTAGCAGAGTTGTGATACTTACTCGCATTAACATAAGGCAGTCGTCAGTAATGCCAGCACAAAGAGGCTGATACTAGAAATGTCACTAGTCATCGATGGAATCTATAATTACAACAGATCCATAGTTGCATACGAAATTAAGCGCATAAGGCACCACCAGTTCTCAAATTCTCGACTGCCGCTGCAGACAGTTTATTTAAACAAAAACAAAAACAAAAATACAGCAAATGTTGAGTCGTACAGTAAAAGGTCTTTTTCTGCTTCTGCTTCTTTCGTCGTTTCAATGAAAGCAGGTTGTAGCCCAGTATCGCGTTTTTCTGTTTTTGGCTTGCGCTTCTCGGGTGGCTTGAGTAATGGATCTCTTTATCTTTTTGCAGGTTTCAGCTACACCATTCATCCATCTCTTTCTTGGTCTTCCTCTTGCCTTCCTCCCAGATGTTCTACTGTAAAAAGTAACTCTCCCAAAGACAGCTGGTGGTTCAGTGCAGTCAACCTACCTTGTGGAGACAAATGATTAGCCTAAATATTACATATCAGCAACACAACACACCGCACTGTAGGGTCAGAAACGCTTGATCCCAGTGTGGGTTCCAGGGCCCCAGTGTGGGTTCCAGGGCCCCAGTGTGGGTTCCAGGGCCCCAGTGTAAGGAAAACAAGAATAAAGCCACCGCCTCTCCAACAAGTATGTCTCAAGAGTTTGAGTAACTGGGGGCTTCCTTGGAAGTCAGGGTGCATCTGCCTGAGAGGCTAGGAACCTACAGTATGTATACAGATGTCAGATGTGTAAAACGGATGTGCACGCAACACTCAGGTTCTGTAACAATACTAAAGTCAAGAGATGGACGAATATCCATAACTTTCCGCCACAGTTTACAGCCGAAGAAGATAGTGCAGAAGAAGAAGAAGAAGAAGAAGAAGAAGAAGAAGAAGAAGAAGAAGAAGAAGAAGAAGAAGAAGAAGAAGAAGAAGAAGAAGAAGAAGAAGAAGAAGAAGAAAAAGAAGAAGAAAAAGAAAAAGAAAAAGAAGAAGAAGAAACGTGTGGCTCCTAAAGTCTGTTGCACCTGATCTACGAGAAGCGAGATCCACGTTTGATATAACTTATCTAATTGAGTTCTGTAAACAAAGTAGACCCCGGTTTTGAACAACGCATCAACATCATGGCACACGGGTAGTAACCCATAAGTGCTCCGTTCTTCTTCTAACTCCAGTCTGAGCCCGAAGAATCTCAGCACAGGCTCTGTAGCACCGGCAAGGATCCTGCAATACTTTAGGTAGATTTATAACTCAAAATTTTGCCTGGGCGGCGCCGTTAGTCTACTCTTTTTTGATTTCCAACTGCCAAAGGATATGTTACCTGCGCAACAGTTCACTCAGACGTCCGATCTCACTCCGACAGGGACCAGTGGGAATTACAAGAAGTCCAAATCCACTTTAAAAAAAAAAAAAAACCAGCTCTTACCGGGGATTAAACCCGGAACCTCAAGCACTCGAGGCGATCACCATGCAACCTTCCGAAAAGCAAACCCTGAAGCTATCAAGTACACAGTGTTTTTGTCTCCCAGTGAGGCGCTGCTGTGTCTTGTCCTCAAAAGTGTTGTTTTTTATTGTGTCATTCAGCGGTAGATAGAAATTACTCAAGATACGTAGGCCGGCGGGCCGGCGTTGTGTATCGACAATGTTAACAGTCTTGTGTGTATGAATCATGCAATAGGGTGTGTTGACGGGAAGCTGTTAATCTTCTGTATTAAATCTGTCATCCTTGTCAATCAGCTTTCAGCATCATTCATATTTTGTTCCTTATCGTTCTTCACTGTGATAGGGTGGTGTACACACACACACACACATGGGCGCCCTAACCTGAGGGTCAGGGCCGTCTTATCGGAAGGACCCGCTGGGTACTTGCCCAGGGGCAGCACAAGCATAGGGGCCGTTTGCTTATCTCTGTACATAAAATGACATGCCAGAAATTAACACAATTTTGCGTTTAGGTTAATTCTGGGCAGTAAGAAACCTTGATTGTATAAAACAGTTGGAGTAGACAATATGAAAACAAAGTATTCAACTAACATTGTGTTAAAATGTGAACTGGGAAACGGCGAGTTGTTAACTGTTAATGATTACTATATTTATTATCACATACTGTTTCTTCGAAGTCGGAGTGCATCTGCACGAGAGGCAGGGAACAAGAATAGCACACAAATAAGCCATTAAAACAGATGTACATGCAAAACTCAGGTCCTGTTACAAAGCCAAAAGTCCAAATGGACGAACAACCAGTGGTCTCGAGGCCTGGCGTCCACCTCGAGTCCTGTTTTTTCCAAGTCATAGATCATCTGCCTGAGAGGCGAAAACCCAACAATCTGCATTCAAATATTCATATCTTTAAAACGGATTTGCACGTAATACTCAAATCCTGCAACAAGACCAGCGGACGAACAATCAGAAATTTTCTCCCCAAAGTTTAGACCACCGATTATACATAACCTCTTTGACAATATGTTATTAGTGAGACTACAGGAGAAGAAGAGGGAGAAGAAGAAGAAGAAGAAGAAGAAGAAGAAGAGGAAAGAAGAAAAGAAGAAGAAGAGAAGAGAAGAAGAAGAAGAAGAAGAAGAAGAAGAAGAAGAAGAAGAAGAAGAAGAAGAAGAAGAAGAAGAATAGGAAAGAAGAAAAGAAGGAGAAGAAGAAAAAGAATCTTGCAGACTGCAATCCTGGAGATGAAATAAAAAAAACAACAAATGGAAACAATCCCCCTGTCGTATATCCTATCACATAAATTTGCAACCTAGGATATTTGATACTTCAAAATTTCACAATTCGATCTCCAGGTCATAAAGCCCCAAATACCCCCACTCCGTCTCCGTCTCCATCCCCATAGTTTACTCGACTGATCTCGCTGGCTCTAATGGTTTCCACAAATAAATCCCTAAACCCTCTCATTCTAGTTTAAACTACTTTGTGACCACCCTTCTGGCGCCCTGGCATCTCTCTCTCTCTCTCTCTCTTTCTCTCTCTCTCTCTCTCTCTCTCTCTCTCTCTCTCTCTCTCTCTCTCTCTCTCTCTCTCTCTCTCTCTCTCTTGACTCAAAAGTAGAAGTAACAAGACGTATTCGCCATATTGTTTCCACTGACGCCGTGACCAGACGTGGGGAGCAATAATCTCCAAATCGCCTTATTTGAACAAACTCAGTCTCTGGTCTCTTGAGTGCAGGCAGAAGTCCCTCTTGATCTTGGCTGCTCGCGTTCTTGTGGGTTCTAACCAAGAAGTGGCTTTGGGTCAATTTACTTATCTGTGCCGTTTTTGCACTGTAATTACACTCAGGTATTCCTCTGTTGCCTCGGTTAATCAGAGCACTTTGCACCTATTATCTGTCGATCTCGTCAGGTAAACTTTATGTGTAAACTACACACCCCACACTTAGGAGGTAAGTAAAGTAAAGGAGAGATCCCTTTAAACACCACTGGCGTATGGGGCATATAAGGTGAGACTCATATTTTCATAGACCCATGAAGAGTGAGGTATTCAATATCACGCCAGCCGCCTTTACTTCCCATGACTTTTACCTACCAGCCATTAAAGGTTGGGTCGACCTGGGAGCCAACGTCAGAGCTGAAAGGGGGAAAAAATCCGTCATCATACGGATTTGAACCCATTACCTTCGGATCCGCAGGCTAGCGGGTATCCGCTACGCTTCTCACTTTGAAAGTTTACTTGGCTAAATGGTTATACTGTTTGCTTCGCGCTCTGAAAGTCGTCGGCTTATTTCATTGACTGGCTGGCTCGGTTCTCGAGTGAACATATTACAGAGATCCAGTTTCAGCTACGGAGTTCGTGCTTTGTGTGATTCTTGGGCGGCAGTTAACCGTTCTGAGAGTCATATCGGATAAAACCTGATGCAGTGAAGTTGATTTTTTTTTTCATCTTTAACCTTGTTTTGCTGCTGTTTTTAGTAGGTATAATTGCCTTTTAATTAAACATTTGATCATAAGCACAAATTTGATAATAACAAAAAATACTGACCAAAAGGCGAGCTTTACGTTTGGATGTATCGGCTCTTTTAACAGTCATTATTACATTATTTCCCTGGCTGTCTGTCCAGTTGTCCCAACTCCTTTTTTTGAAGCACAGTAGTAACTCAGTATACGTACTTAATCCGTTCTTGATACTTTGACGCATACCAGACATGACGTTTACCAAACAGGACGCACACCAAACATAACGTATACCAAACAGGACGTACACTAAAAAGTATATATACCGAACAGGACTATACGAGCAGGACGAATACCAAACAGGACGTACACCAAAAAAGAACGTATAACAAACAGGACATACACTTAACAGTACGTATACCAAACAGGACTATACCAGCAGGGCGTATACCAAACAGGACGTCTACCAAAAAAGGACATATACCAAACCGTATGTATCCCAAAATGGACTATTAGAAACAGAAATTATTCCTAACCGGACGTATACCAAACAGGACGTATACCAAACGCATTTTTCTTTTCATTTAAAAAAGGCAGATTGATTAATCTGTTTCCATGAAAGAGAGAAAAAAAATCATATTCTTATCGGCAGATTATACATTGATGGATTTGTGTAAAATAATTTATTTACTGCCTAGAAAATTAATACGTGAACACAGAACTATTTAGATAAACTAAATACAGATTTACCTGTGTTTCAAATTGCTAACAGCAGTCTAGTTTCTACTAGGCGGATAGTAAAAATGGGACAGGGAGAAGAGGAAATTGTATGAAGGAGAGTCCTCAGGAATCTGAAACTCGTGTTCTTTTCTTCCTGCAAAGTATTTGTCATGTATGCATGGTTATGTCCTGGGAGAGGTAAACTAAGGTAGCGCACGGTGTCGTGACAAATTTTGACTTATACAAGTTTGTATGCGAAGCAACAGTTTTGGCGTCTATAGAAGACATATTCCAAACTGAACGTATACTAAAGCGAACGTATACCCAGGTATCACTGTAGTTTGATTTATAACCTTTTTCAGTCGACCTACAAGTCAGGGTCATCAACAGTTCAAAGGAAATTTGACCAGCTCCTAAACACTGAAAGGTATCAAAAGAGTCAACTTACCTGGGTTACTGAATCTCTCCAACGGTTTTCCATGGTTTGTTGAGAATGATAGAAGACCTGTAACGCCCATGGATTACGTGCAGAGAATGCCTTATGTTCTCCTTCAGTGTTGAATGTTTAGAGACGGGTTTATGGTCATCAAAGTCAGCACCCCAAGGAAGGTCGACTGTCTAGACGTCTAGTTCAAGAGAAAGAGTTTATAGAATACGACTGTTCTGCGAAAATGTGCGTTTTCGTTAAAGGAAGAATGAGGGAGGAGTAGAGAGAGAGAGAGAGAGAGAGAGAGAGAGAGAGAGAGAGAGAGAGAGAGAGAGAGAGGGGGGGGGCTGGCTAAAAGAAAGAATATAGTTAGATAAAAAAAAGACACACACACTCAAACACACACAGTAATTGATATATGCGCTGACGGATATATGGATGAATTAATGGATTATTATATGGATGAATAAATTGACGGATGTATGGATGAATCAACTGTGGCTTCAATGGATGGAATGATATACGGATTGATGGATGGATGCATGCATACATGGATGGATGAATGGATTGATGGATGGATTGATGGATGGATTGATGGATGATGGGATGAACTAATGAATTAATGTGCGAAATTGATGGATAGAATAATATACATACGAATACGTGGACATATGTACCGATGAGCTATTGGAGGAAGGGATGGATGGATTAACATATGGATGAATGAATGGATGGGTGAATGTATAGATGGATGGATCGATGTAAGGACGGATGGATACAATAGATGGATGGGTGGATAAATAGATGGATGTGTTGGTGAATGTATGAACCAATGTCTGGATGCCTTTTGTCAGAATTATAATATATTTTTTCTGCCCAACCATCATTAGTCACTGAAAGAAAATGAACGAGTTTATCTTCGATACAACTGGTTGGAGCAGCGGTTCTCAAACTGGGTGCGTATGCCAGGGATGCCGCGGCAAAATCAAGAATTTTCCTAAATCTGCTTGAGATCAGCGAAGGTAGCAGTTTGAAACAGATATGCCGTATAAGAAGACAAGAAGAGTTCTGGATGGAGGTGTATTCAGAAGACAATGCTATTCGCAAGGCTGAAGTGCATTCTCAAAGTATGGTTACAAATATATATATATGTATATCACATACATGATCAGATTTCAGGGCCAAGTGATTTCAGGATAAAAAATAACTAAACTTTTCCCATACACATAAAGGATATGATGAAAATTTCACCCAAAGTTTCCTTCATCAATAGTAAATGCGCACTGTTTTCTCTTCTTGTTCCTAACTGCTTTGAGGGTAAGTGTGTCGCAAAATTTTGTTTGGCCTGATAAGGGTGCCGCATCGAAAAATGTTTGAGAAACACTGGGTTGGAGAAAAGTAATAATAATAGTAATAATAATAATAATAATACTATAAAAAGTTAGTTGCGTATTCTTTACAGGACATTGCAGAACCAACCCCACCATTTTTTTTTTGGCTTTTGTGGTTTTCTAGGCAAATTTACGTCCAGTAGTTTGCCATTGTTCCTGGACGGTCGGCTTCTGGATACCACTGTCAAGACCAACGCAAGGCGCAAGGCCCGCAGCTGGGATCGAACCCGGCACCCCGGCATTACGAAGCGCGTTCGCGACGCCTAAGCCACAGACGCCGGATAATAAATAAATCTATAATATCATAATAATAACAGTAATAACAATTAGGATGACAAATATACAGATGAACAAAAATCAACAGCAACTTTTGATGTGGCAATGCTGTTTCTTGTAGATATTATTTTAAAAGCGAAGATAATGATGATGATGATAAGTGATGATGATTTTGATTATGATGATGACGATGATGATGGTGATGATAATGACGACGGCAAATGAACGATTGACAAGCATTAGGAAATATAATATAAACACTAGTGTGCATTCACATTTATTCACGTAGATCTCCATCCCCCATTGATTCATTGCCGACAGACAGGTAAACATATTTGAAATCTCCACTATTCCAAAATAAACATTATAGCCATTATTTTGCCCCGTGAACACAACAACACGGCTTTAGCTAAACAAACTTCAGATAACGGGAAAATCAAACAATTCTTTGGCTTCTGGGATTTCCTTAATTAATGTCCCTGTCTTTCTTGACAACGGAGTTATGGGGGAACTCCCTATGTTTTCAAATCCTTTGGGAAAATCCAACAATTGTGGCTAGGGGTTTTATCATGACTAGTGATGTGAATTGTGTTGTTTTATGTTGTCTTTCTGAAAGCTATGGTGGTGGCTTGATATTGGTGGATATCGGAACCTGGGGTATTGGGGCACCCTGGACCCTCTTTCTTCATTACAAAATTTAGGGAAGCTCAGCCGTTCCCTGTCCTAAAATGTACGTGCAAGAGCGAAAGTTGCACCTTCCCCCACCTCTCCCAGTCATAATACTATTTTGGTATATAAATTATTAATAATTTTTTTTTGTGCAATTCAGCACACGCTTTTTATTATTACGCACGTAAACAAAACCTTATTTGATAGCCGACTGGCCGCTGACGTTATAAAAATAAGTTATTTCCATCTAGGTTTTGTTGAGGCAAATTTCATAATTCTGGAAAGTTGAGACCAAAGATTCCGTTGCCAAGATGCTGAGTTGATTACTTTGTGTGACACTGTGAGCTTTGGATTTCATGCGGATTTATTTTTCTCTCTCTCTCTCTCTCTCTCTCTCTCTCTCTCTCTCTCTCTCTCTCTCTCTCTCTCTCTCTCTCTCTCTCTCTCTCTCTCTCTCTCTCTATTGTCGTTCCCCAGGCATTTGTCTGCACTAAAATGGCGTTTTGCTGATTTCTTTCAGAATTGCATGAGGTGCAATGTTAGCTTTCGTGTCAGACCATTTGCGCCAACAATGAGCTGAGGTAACTATGTTTTAGCACATCAAAGAACTACCTTATGCATGTTTAGTTTGCGCATGCGAGCTTTAAGTTTGTGCTGGGACTGACACGTTTTTCATTCGTTTTCACACTGGACAGCGAAGAACATGTTGTGAATTCTCCTCTGGCATAGAAACGGAAAAGTTATTGGGCGACCCGTCTCTAGTAATATCGGAACCTCGACTCAACTAGCTAGCTAGCTAACTAGCTAACTAACTAACTAGCTGACCGACTGACTGACTGGCTGGCTGACTAATTAACTATTCTGAATGCGCCTTTGGCTTGAAAAGGGTTTCTTTATTTCTTTGCAACTACCATAAGAGCCGGAGTCGCCGTGGTGTAGCGGCTAAATGCTCACCAGCGGGTCAGTAGGTCGTGGGATTCGGACCTCTTTTCATAAATGACCTCGTCTCCTAGGTCGATCCAGAACTGAGTGGGTACCACGTGCAATCCTTGGAAGTAAAGGCGGGGGTAGAGGTGCTGACCACATCACCTACCAAGTGCCGATTGTTCCATAATATAAAGGTATAACCCTAAATTCCCAATACCCCCCCCCCCCCTTTGTGGGTTCCAGGGCCCCATTGTTGGGGAAAACAAGAATCGACCCACAGCTTGCCCAAAAGCATGTCGTAAGAGTCGACTAATTTGGAGCTTCCTCTGAAGTCATAATACATCTGCCCGATAGACAGGAACCAACAGTCTGCATGCAAATAAGTCAGACCTGTTAAACGGTGGACACACAACTCAGGTTCCGGAACAGGACTGGAGTCCAGTAGTGGACGAACAACCAGAACTTTCCGCAGGAGTTTGCAGCCAGTGAACGCAAAGAAGAAGAAGAAGAATGCCCAATACGCCTAAACGCGCTAAAAGGGGTCCTTTACGCCTTTACTTTTTAACTGAAAGATTCGCAACCTCTCTGTTTTTCAATTCCGCTGAGCAAAAAAGATCTCAAGTGACTAGCACATAAAAATGTACAATAACATATGCATTCCCTTCCAAGGCAGCAACAGACAGAAAGGCGCTCTGTTGTTTCAAGGAATAGTTCTGTTCCGAAGATACCACCAGAATGCTATTCTACGCCCAGCCCATTCAGACTGCAACTTCTGAGCAACCTAGAAATGTAAACATGCGATAGTGAGGCTGGAGCGGCAGTCTCGACCTTATCGTTAAACTATGTGGTTTGTACAATTAATTAAATACAACAAGACAGATCTCGTGGACTCAGTTTTTCAGTGTCTTTAATGGAATTGGGGAATTCTTGTGTTTCACCCGAGTGGGTATGAGATTACTTATTCACACAAACTTGTAAGTGTGTGTTTATGGGGTTGTATGTGTTTGTGCGCAAGTGCACACTTTCACCTCTCTTTTTTTTATTCTCTTCTTCTTTTTCTTTCTTCTCCTTCTCTCACTCACTTTCCAAAAACTAAATGATGTGAGAGAGAGATGGTGGTAGTAGGCGGGTGGGGGGAGAGAAAAGGGGCGCGGGGGGATACTGCTACTACCAGTGATGAAAAGATAACAATATGCTGTATGCCAAATGAATATTGCAATAAGTTTGCAGGTCTCCGGTGACTAGAGAACAAGATGCATAACCAGGTTGTAATTGTAACAGACTCTGAAAGCATGCTGAGAAAGGTGAAGACAGGGACGCTTCGAGCAAAGTGGCAAGCTTCACTGTAAAGTTCACGGATAGTGAGCATACTTTGGATCTTCTCTCCAGGCCATGCCGGCGTGGTGTGTAATGAACAGGCAGACATATTGACTAGATCTGCACCACTGGGTGGTGAATTGATACATGACAAGGCAGATGTGATCAAGGCCCTTTTGGAGCAAGCAACGGAATCAGCAGAGAAAGAAGATTATTATGGCTCCTGAAGAGAATGAGGCACCTGGGTGTAACCAGAGAGTCTGGCCGGCTCACTACCCTCAAAGGAAAGGCAAGACGGACATATGACCAAATTGTGGCCGGTATCATCAGAATAGGAAATCTGGGCTGGATGCTGAAAAAGTATGATATGTATAATAAAGGTAAACTTAAAAACTGAGCTTCTGCAATTGGTTGGGGTATTGGGAAGGGGAGGGGTCAGCAATAACTCCTTATAAATTTTAGGTAGATGCTTACCCCCCCCCCCCCCACCGGCCCCTCTCCTTCATCCAGAAAATGTATTTATTGTGGAGGAGGGAGCTTCACTGTCTCTAGGCCCTTAGGTTCCAAAGCCCCTGATCAGCAGCGGTTCTCAAGCTGGGTACTGCGGCACCCCAGTGTACCGCGAGCGTATGCCAGGGGTACCGCGATAGTAATGAAAAATTCATCTGAACAGTTTCGTTCATCGCATTAAAGACAACTACACATTAAATTTCAACTCTCCTTTCTTCATTTCCTAAGTAATCAACCCCTTGAAGGGTAGCTGTGCCGCGAATTTTTTGCCTGGCAAGGAAGCCGCGGCGAAAAAAGATTGAGAACTCCTGCACTATAGTATTTATATTCAAGTGGCAGCCACCTATGTTCAATAATGTGGTGGGAAAACGCTCACAGATCCATATATTGATGACTCATTCTTAAACCAAACCAGGCGTTGCAAAATCTCTTCTAAAGAACTCACGAAGGCACCTGGTTGTCTCTTAATTATAATTCCACTTCATTCCTTGCTTATATAAATCCTTTATTTATTTATTTCCATTGTAATTTTCTTTCATTATTTCTAGCTCTCCACACTGCTATTTGTATGTATTATGTTGTGTTATGTTTTGTACTTTATGAGACTGCGGTCTGTTTGTGTGTACACCGTCTTCGGTCCTTCTTGTTTTGAATAGGAGTGTCAGGGTGTGAAATGAAAACAGACTAACACTAACCCTACTCCCCCCTCCCCCGAATATTGGACTTTCCAGGGAACTCCCCACGAAATCGCGGAGCTCCTGAGATGGGGTGAACAAAAAAAAAAACAGTACCCTTTTTCTTCTGCATTCGCCTTTTAAAGGGTGGGTAACACTTTGTTTTCTGGTTTGCAGAACACATTTGATCTCATCTAAACAATAACAAGTAACCTTTTACAACACACATATAACCTCTTTGAGATCCAACTAACGCATGGTATGTGACGTCCTCTTATGACATGCCTACACGAATCGCAGCCATTATTTTGTGTGTTTAGTTACTTTGAATGTTGAATAAAGAATTGACATGACTTAGCTCGGGACACTCCCACAAGCGCTTCGTCCCCATCTGCAGCAAAAGATGAAAAGGTCAAATTCCAGTGGCACCAGTAACTGTATGATTCTATATCTGTCTCGCCTTTCCATTAAGTATTGAGCGTTGGCCAGATCCCCGGGTAACTACTCGCTGCGCCATTCTCCTCAGACCGTAATGATCTATTTGTGCCTCCGCATTGTTCACTCGCCTTCAAATGGTCCTAGCACAACATCTAGCGTGTAGCACATTACTTCACCACCAAGTGCTGCAGAACTTGTCGGTCTATCTGCCTGATTGTTTCCCAACACGTTGGCACGACTGGAGAAAATATCCTAAAGATAATAATTACCGTGGACCTCTATAGCGATGCTTGCCACTCTGCAGGAAGCATGCCTGTCTCCACCTTTCTTGACATTCTCAGTTTTTAAAGGGGTAGAAAATCATAAGGAAGAGAAAACAGTCGGTAAGAAAGAACATACAGTTTATGTTAGCTTTACAAATTCGATCACAATAAACAAACAAAGGACGGTGCGACGATTAGCCTTTATCAGCACTCATGCCTCTACAATGAATATTTCTTGAACCTCATTGAGCATCACCTGCCAAATTCTAGTACTAAACGAGATAAGGACAATGGCTCCAACACCCCTCCCCCCCCCCCCTTCCCTAACCCAAATGGGTCCCAAAAACCTTTAGTAAATGGCAGATAATGGGAAATAGAAAACCTTGTATACGCGGTGAGAATTTTAAAAAGTTGGAATGGAAGAGGGACAGGACTGTCTTATAGAGGGGATGTTGAACAGTCTGGCATCCTGATATGGACGAACATCAGTGTCAGAAACGATTGGCACTACACGAGACTAACAGTAATGGGCGGACACGAGGACCAACGCCCCTGAGCGAGGAAAACAGTTTGAAGAAAGGTGTTTAAAAGTGGGAAGACGGACTTTTCATTCGCCTGAGTGATGTAATTGCGTTGTGCCTGTTTACAGCAAAGCTGCGATATTTGCATCTTTCAGCCGACACATCCAATGTTATCTGACATTTGTTGACCGGGTAAACTTCCCGAAGATGGTCTATAGTACAAGAGAGGTCTTATCACATCTAACTACATATACTTTGACATGAATGTCTGTCGCTGAAATCAACGCACAAATAACTAGGCATAACAGAAATTGCTGCCTGTGATTGTGGAGCTAAAAAGAGACAGACCCCTGAACACAGGACTGCAGGACTACCCTAACCTCTCCCAGCACAGACTGTGGATCTGGCCCAAGGGAGCTACATTGCAAGAGAAGCTACGGGGGACCGGTGGCGACCTTAAACGCACAATCAAGTTTGTGACCCAGACGGGACTCAATGTTTAGCATGACTGATGTCGAGCACACAAGAAAAAGAAGGAGGAGAAAAAGAAGAAGAAGAAGAAGAACGCACAAATAACTAACTGCTTAGCTCCAGTGACGAACATCCTTAGACCTCAAAAACGGTTACTGTCAATACACTTTAGCAAACAAAGATACGGTTACCGTTGTCAGGCCTGGTTTTTCTTCTATCATCAGTCATCATCAGTTCTCGGTTATGCCTAGTGGCACATGAGGCTTCAGAGAGGACTTTCCATGCTTTCCTGTCCTGTGCAATCTTCAATGCAGTTTTCCATGTCAAAGATGCCTGCACTCAGGTCACTTTCCATCTCGTTCGTCTCCATTTTGTTTTTGGGCGCCCCTGTTTTATCTTTTCCTCTGGTGTCCATGTAAGAGCTGTTTTGGCAGGTATATCAGATGTCATTTTCATAACGTGGCCAAGTCATTTCCATCTTCTCTTGGTAATCATACTGTCTACAGTTTCTTGGTTTGTGGCTTGAAGTAGTTTAGTGTTTGAAATTGTATCTGGCTAGAAAATTTTGATAATTCTACGTAGACATGTGTGGTGGAAGGTGGACAGCTTGTGTGCATCCTTTTTGGTCATTCTCCAGCATTCCGCTCCATAAAGAAGAACTGGCAAAATGATGCTTTTGTAGAGTCGGAGTTTTGTTCCTCTGCAGTAATTGTTGGATTTCCAGATTTGCCTCATCTTTCCAAAAGCAGCTCTAGCTTTGTTCAGGTGCGACTGTATGTCTTCCTCTGTCCCTCCCAGTAGGAACACCACACTGCCAAGATATGTGAAATGTTCTACATTTTCAAGTGATTGGTTACTTATGGTCACTGGTTGTTGGTTTAGACTGTTTGTCATGATCTTAGTTTTTTTTTTAATTTATTCTCAGTCCCACCATTTCTGCTGTGCAGTATAGTCTGTTACTTTTCTCTTGTATATGTTCATGTTTATGTGATAGGAGTGCTATATCATCTGCAAAATCAAGGTCTTCAAGCATGGTGAATGGAGTCCATCGTATGCCTCTTAATGACCTGTCTACTGTGTTCTTTAGAGAGGAGAGATGTATTGTAATTTTATATACTGCAGGAAAAGTCTTTATAGAAGAGAGCAATTATGTTGACTTTTTTCTGGAATTCCATAATGTCGTAAAATTTACCACAGACCGTCTCTATGGACACTGTCAGAAGCTTTCTCAAAGTCCTATAAATTAATTTATATACTTCTCTGCCAAAAAAAAAAAGGTTTTTCTTCTATAAAGATTGATAAAAACATTTGCTTTTGTATCTGTCTGTGTCAGTTTTTGTCCATCTTCCAAGCGCAGTTACTAGAAGTCTTGTTTAGTGGTCCGGTGGTCAAGGGTGTAATCTTTGGGGTCTCTGCTTGACCTAGCATAAAACATGCATTAGGAAATTGCCTGGGAAATTAACGTTTCTCCGGCTGAAACTTCCAAACAATATCAACAACCAGATGATCGTCTCCGAAACCAGACTTGACTGTCTCCGAGACTAATCCGTTATTTGTAAATAGGACCAGAATTTTAACTGGCCCTGGGACTAGACAGTTGATTGTCTCTAGGAGTAGACAGATGTTTGTCTCTGGTACTAGACAACTGGTGTCTCTGGGTCTAGATATCTGATTGTCTCTGGGACTAGACAAATGATTGTCTCTGAGACGAGTCAACTGATTGTCTCTAATACCGGACAACTGATTGTCTATGGTATTAGACAATTGATTGTCTCTTGTACTACACAATTGATAGTCTCTGGTACTATACAGCTGATTGCCCCCTGGGACTAGACAACTGATTGTCTCTGGGACTAGACAACTGATTGTCTCTGAGACTAGACAAATGATTGTCTCTGAGTACCAGTCAACTGATTGTCTCTAGTACCAGATAACTTATTGTCTCTTGTACTAGACAACTGATCGTCTCTGGTACCAGACAACTGATTGTCTCTGGCACTAGACAACCGATTGTCTCATGTACTAGACAACTGATTGTCTCTGGTACCAGACACCCGATTGTCTCTGGTACCAGACAACCGATTGTCTCTGGTACTAGACAAGACAGTTGATTGTATCTAGACGATACATCTGATTGTGTCTGAGACCAGATATTTCATTATCTCTTATACGTCTATAGACGTGATGACTGATTGTGTCTAAGATTAGATGTGATTGTCTCTTGTACAAGATAACTCATTGTCTCTGGAAAGTGACATTTGATAGTCTCTGGAAGAAGACATTTGATTGTCTATGTCTCCTAAACAAGCTAGCTGATCGTTTGAGGCATTTTCCAGTGGCCCTGTGTATTCCCTTTAGTTTATTATTAGCAGATTGAACGGGGCCATCTTGCCAAGCCAAATCACTGCCTGACACTAATCTATAGGTTTAAGCCGTAGAGCTCTGTTTGACTTCATTACGTTTTATCGATTATTTAATGAGTCTATTGGCTTTTTCATTAGATGCTGTAACAATGTTTTCGCTAGAGCATCCAGCTGCTGGTCAGTCGGTTTGGGGTTTAAAACCCCAGCGTTTTATCGATCATTTAATGCGTCTATTGGCTTTTTCATTAAAAACTGTAACAATGTTTTCGCTAGAGCATCCAGCTGCTGGTCAGTCGGTTCGGGGTTTAAAACCCAAATGAGATATTGTTTCCTCATTCTCCCCCCCCCCCCCTTTCCCCATTTCAATGCTTGTATCAGGATGTCATCATTATGATCATCGTCGTCGTCATCATTCTCTTCTTCTTCTTCTTCTTCTTCTTCTTCTTCTTCTTCTTCTTCTTCTTCTTCTTCTTCTTCTTCTTCTTCTTCTTCTTCTTATGTTTGTACTTTTTTCTTCTTCTGCTTCTTTCCTTTCCCCTCCATCTACTTCTCCACATCCTCCGTTTCTCCCTCTTCTATTTCTATGGTTATGGGAAGGAAGGGGCTGGAAGAGGAAAACACGAGGATACATATTTTGTCTCTGGGTATAATTTGAGTCCTCTCCCATCATTTTAACACACTCACACACACAGACGCACGCACACACACACACACACACAGAGAGAGAGAGAGAGAGAGAGTTTTCACGAAGAATATGCTGAATGTGACGCTCGAGTGCTGGGAAACTCGCCCGCTGTCTCGTGTCCTATCTGCGAATTTTTCCCGTGACTCAAAACCTCCGTCATGTTTTATTGAGGAGGAAATCAGGGGCCGACTCTAATTGAGAACATTGAGTGAAGAAGTCATGTGGACAAATCAGAGTCGTGTTCCAATCTTTAGAGGTGGGTGTCTGAAATTAACTGCAAGAGCTTTCTACGGACATCAGAACATCGTGAAAGAAACACCCATGTATGAGGTGAATGAATAAAAAACTGTTCAAATCGTTAAATTTTTGAGAAATCTCCTCACGCAGGCTCATTGCTGAACATGCAGGACGAGCCAGAAATGCCATATTTTTTTCCCTTCTTGGATTTGAGAGTAATTTATTTCGCTGGACAAGTGCTTGACTTGTTCCGACCGTATTGCATGGGACATTAATCATTGCAAGCTCCACGATTATTAGATTTGAGGGCTGTTTTTGTAATTTCGTTTTCCTCTTTGCCCCTTCTGTCTCCGTTATAATGTCTGTCCCAAATAAGCTGTAGAAAACGAATGAATTATTGGCTTTAAAATGCTCGTTTAAATTGTGGATTGGGCTATTGTTTTCTCGTTATCTGAGCGGCTGTGGCGGCAGTGGACTGTTGACTTGCGCTACAAGGGAAGCTCATTTGTTTTGACATTAGGGTTGACCATGTCATCTTGATCTGATGGCACACAACAGTTAGATGTTTGTATAACAAACCAGACACACATAAAATATATTAGGATGTCCCAAAAGTTTCTATACATAGAGAGAAAAAATATACCACGGCTTTAAAACAAAATATTGTGATGCTTGTCCTCCACTCATGAAAAAACATAAAAGCACAGCTGGAGTTATGCATGGCGTTTGTGACATGTTTTTTTTTTTTCCTTCCAGTGTACACCCGATACATATAGATAACACAAGACAACTATAATACATTTGTATATGCATTTATAAAGTTCGGATTTGTTTTTTTTCGACACAGTTTTTGTTTCCTATTCTTTTACTAAATCTGGTTATCGGGTTTTGAGCAGACATTTCGCGCATTCACACTTGTGGACGACAATGCATTAAAGTGAAAAAAAAATATATTTGAATTAAAGAAAAAAATATCTTAGTGAAGTTTTTGAACATTTTTTTTTTATTCACGATATAATATTAAATTAGATGAATCCAATTTAAAAAAAATAAAGAAGCAAAGATAAATGTCTGAGTTACCTACTGTATCATCGGTTTTTTTTTTTTTTTGGGGGGGGGGGGGGGGAGACGACTAAAAATGACCAAACAGTCCAAGGATAAGTGACTGACGTTCGACCAAAACCAGAACCGCACAATGAACCAATAACAACTGGTGAAGCCTTTTTCTTCTTCGTTCAGCTGTTGTGAATTCCGGTGGAAGGTCACGTTAGATCGTCCATTTGAACTTTTGGCTTTTACCTGGACCTGAGTTTTGCGTGTACACCCGTTTTACTGATTTTGCCGGTCCCTGCCTCAGAGGAAGATGTACTCCGACTTCGAGGCAACCTGGAGACACCATTCGGATTGTGAATCTTCCGGGCACAAGTCCCAGAAACCCATTCCTTCCTTTCGTCACGTTCAACCATCATACCTGCTTTAGATTATAATTATGACTAAATTATTTGAGCCATATAAAATAGCTTGCCACCAAGTAACGCTGACAAGGACTTTGGAAGTTTTGTTGCGATAAAAATCGACAGACTCAAATACTCTCCCGACGGACGATGAAGTCGTCTACCGGTGAGCCAATGGGCTACCCGGTCGCCGATGCGTGTAATCGCGATGAGTGGTATATGTTTATGTATACGATCCCATAGCACGAAGCAGGACCTTATTTCTCGCTCGACACCCGTAGCGGTAAAAGAGGAGGTAAAGAAGAAGAAGAAGAAGATACTATCCCAAGTCTCATCTCGTGCTGGTCTACGAATTCTCCTCTTCTGAGAGCCACCGATTCCAGTGCACAACATCTTCGTCAATAACTGTGAACTTCAAAGTGGCCGACGTATTCTAGTTCCTGACAACTAGTTTTCTTTTATCTTAGGATCTTGTAGAATATCAGTAATTCGTCCCTTCTTAACTCACGGGATTTCAAACATATTTTTCTAAAACACTAAAGTTCAAAAGCTTTTATATTCTTCTTTATTGATTGCGAGATGGTTCAAGACTCACATCCGTATTGCGGCCACAGGAAAATGCAGTCTGTTAGAGCAGTGTTGCCATTTTTCTTTGACACACACACACACACACACAAACAAACATCCAAAACGGAGTTAAAAAATATCTAAAAACATCTGAAGCACACTTTGCACCACATGCTCTTCTAGAAAAATTGCAATAGACTTAATTAAAATGGACAAGTCATGGCTGGGTAGGGCAGAAGATGACATCATGCACGTCTGCAGCCTTACTGTGAAGTTATAACACGTTATCTCCATTTGGAAGTCGTGTGTGCAAACAAATTCTCATTTTCCTTTTCCCCGTGTGGGTTCCGGGGCCTTGTTATCGGGTAAACAAGAATAGACTCACTGCCTACCCAAAAGCATGTGGTAAGAGTCGACTAAATTGGAGCTTCCTTCGAAGTCAGAATGCATCTGCCTGAGAAGCAGAGAACCAGCAGTCTGCATACAAATGATTTAGATCTGTAAAACAGATGCACACGCAACACTCAGGTTCTGGAACAGGAATGCAGTCCAAAAGTGGACGAACAACCAGAACTTTCCACCGGAGTTTACAGCTGGTGAACACGAAGAAGAAGAAGATTTCCCTTTTCTATTGTGTCACATATTATTAGCTTGATAACTTTGTATTTAAAAGACAGCATTTCAATACTTGCATATTTTTGCGACCTTGTTTATGCGAAACTACAAAGTCTGGAAGGAAACTGAATGTCGGAAAAATTGTCTTAAAGTTGACACTGATCGGATTTGAATCCCATAATCCCAAGAGGCTCAGTGAGAGCCTAAATACATGGAAAGGCTTATTACACGCCCTTCAATATGCAAATCAACCTGATCTTGTCCGTAAAATGGGCTTTACCCAACCTAGGTCATGCTGACTTGAAATTTGGTCGTGGCGTTTAATTAACAGACAAAAATTGTTTTAGTTAATAATATTTGAAAACGCTGCCCTTGAATTCGAGTTTTGCCCAGGGCTGGAAACTTTTGAGATTTTTCCGGATCTGAGCAATCTACACCCCAGAGGCTACAACTTTTCAGGCAATGCCATTAAGATCTTTTTTCTAGGTCCCCCATTGCCTTTCTGTGGCTTAGGCGTAGCGAGTACGACTCGTAATTCCAATGTAGCGCGATCGAAACCTACTGCTGGCTGCGACGATTTTATCATGGTACGGGGTGTCTGTCTGCATATCCTTCCATCAATCAATCTAGCATCCATCAATCCAGCATCTATCTATCTATCTATCTATCTATCTATCTATCTATTCTATCTATCTATCTATCTATCTATCTATCTATCTATCTATCTATCTATCTATCTATCTATCTATCTATCTATCTATCTATCTATCTATCTATCTGTCTGTCTGTCTGTCTGTCTGTCTGTCTGTCTATCTGTCTGTCTGTCTATCTGTCTATCTATCTATCTATCTATCTATCTATCTATCTATCTATCTATCTATCTATCTATCTATCTATCTATCTATCTATCTATCTATCTATCTATCTATCTATCTATCTATCTATCTATCTATCTATCGGTCTGCCTGTCTGCCTGTCTGTCTGTCTGTCTGTCTGTCTGTCTGTCTGTCTGTCTGTCTGTCTGTCCCTTCCTCTCTCATCATTCCAATCCTTCTGTCTCTTTGTCCCCACCTCTCTCATCATTCCAGTTCTTCTGTCCCTCTGCCTGTTGGTCCCTTTCTCTTTCATCATTCTAGTCCTCCTGTCTGTCCCTTCCTCTCTCATCATTCCAGTTCTTGTCTGCCCCTTCCTCTCTCATCATCCCAGTTCTTGTCTGTCTGTCCCTTCCTCTCTCATCATGCTAGTCCTGTTTTCCGTTCCTCTCTGCCGTTTATCCCTCTCTCTGCCGTTTATCCCTCTCTCTGCCGTTTATCCCTCTCTCTGCCGGTCCTGTCCTGTCCGTCCGGCCCCTCTCTCTGTCTGCATGTCTGTTATTATATAATGTCTGTCTGTCCCTTCCTCACTCATCCCCCAGTCTTTTTTTTTCGTCTGTTAGTCCGTCCATCCATCCTGCTGTCTGTTTTTCTGTCTGTCCCCTCTTCTCTAACCATCCCCCTCCCCTTTTCAGTATTTTTCTCATAGTATTCTACCCCATGACGTGTCTCTTTGTGTTGGACTGCTCTAACCTTTCTGCATTTGTCTGTAATGAGTAACTAGTTCGTGTCTAATTGCCAGTTCCGAAAGTACACATCCTGTGTCATCATTCTTACCGTAAAAGAAGTTAATCAGAAGAAAAAAAATAAAAATAAAAATAAAAACTCAGCAGTGTCAATTTTCATGACCGCGGGTGTCGACACAAAGAGTATATATTCCTGAGCGCTTTGCAAATTTGTTTGACGTGGTAGTCGGGAGATTTGATCCTTGTTTAAGTGTGTAACACACCCACACCCCCCCCCCACACACACACACACACCTATATATATATATATGTGTGTGTGTGTGTGTGTGGGTTGAAGTACGTTTTTCACGCGCATAATTCAATATCTATATTGTAAAATAAAATAGCCATGCGTCTGCCTTTCTAGTGTACATTTTTAGTGAATTATTAACCCCTCCAAAACATTGACCTGCAGACGAGTTACATTTGCAGATTCCATTATCATTGAACTGTCGTGTTTAACAGTGATATTGGCGTCACAGTTCATACGCATTTCTGATAATTATCGTCACAATCACTAAAGGCATTTGTAGATTTATGTTTACACGTATTAAAATATTTATTGAGAATCCTGGCTTATGAAGTCATAATGAAAAGGTCTGTTGTTATTTTTTAATTTTTCTGTCAAGTTTAACTCGTAACGCATCCCGACATTAATCAGACATATCCTGTAAATTTCAGCGAAATCGGTTCAATAGTTTCCACGTCTGTACCACGCAAACAGACAAACATATATATATATATATATATATATATATATATATATATATATATATATATATATATATATATATATATATATATATATATATATATAGATGATGAGAATACCCTGGGGAGATAACAAAAGTAATGAAGGTGTCTTAAAAGAAACTGACGAAGATAACTGATTGCACAGAAAGAGATATGTGTACATTTTTTGGTCATGTAATGAGAAAAAGAAAACTAGAGTACATAATGACAGTAGAAAAGTTGGAGGGGAGGAAAGGCAGAGGGAGATGAGGGAGACCGAGAGAAAAGATTCTGGACAGATTGACATCAAGACATGGACTATCATCTATATCAGAGTTGGTTAAAAAAAATACGAGACAGAAGGTTTCTGGGAGACATGACAACCAACGCCACACAGCATGGTCTTTAGGAATAAGATGGATTGGTCTATCGGTCTAAAGGTGTGGAGAACGGTTGTTCGATGTGTTGGTTGGTCTGCCAGTCAGTAGGTCAGCTGGTTTTTTTAGACAGTCATTTTTGCACGTCGATTCGTATGTCGATGCGTCGATTGTTCTGTCGCTCTGATGGAGGCTGGTTATTAAGATTTTTCGAGTTTAGCCCTCGCATTAGCACGTCAAATCCTAGAGAAAATTTTTTAATAAAAGTTTCAATGCTCCTCTGCCTAAACCTAACTTTTCTAAGGTAGGTCGACTGATTTCTCAATCAGTCAGGTATTAAGTTGATTGCTCAGTCAATCAGTCGGTCGACCGATCGATCAGTCTTAGCTCAGTCCTAGTTCAGTTATTATGATACTTAGACTTTAAGCCCACGCATTAGCATGTTAAATCCTCGAGAAATTCTAAAATAGGAGTCTCTTGACTCCTGTGTCTAAACCCAGCTTGTCGCCATTAGAAAGCTTAGCAGATTGTTCACTACTCGGAGCTGTAAACATTCCTGACGTCAATGGTCTGGTGATATTCATAAGAGGCTTTGCCCTGCCACAATCTGGAATCAACCGAGATGTAAATTAAGCAAATGCGTCTGCCTACAAGAAGCTGTTAGCCAGTAATATCTCGGGCATCACCACAATGTTGGCCAATTTGCAGCGTACTTTGGCATCGGTGTCAGAAAATCTGGCACTGTAATGGTGACGGTTGTCGTTATGTTACATAAACAGGTGGAAGATCATGAATGGGTGTGCCATATCTGTTACAAGAAATGTGTTACGAACAAGGGCGCCGACAGAAGGAAAATATGTGGGGAAGGATTTAGAGCGGGCGTAAATGCCTGAGCCTTTTTGCAAAGTTACTTTTGGAAGGGATGGTGCTTGTTTACATGCTTAATAATACCTGCTTGCTTGCTTGCTTGTTGTACCCCACTAGGACCTCACACAAGCGATAAACACCCGATGACACAAAGTGCCACCATGCGGATGAGGATCACCCGTGGAGAGGTCCCAGAAACCCCTTTCAGCCGCCATGGCCACAATTGTGGCCCTGCTATATTCAGGTCACCCGGCAAAAGCCAGAGTGGGGCTTCAAATAACGAACAATTGCATCCCACAGGGAGATGATTATTGTTGAATAATACTTACTTAGTTGGTGCTCTTCTACCTTGAGGTGTAGGGGTTTGCCAGACTTCTCTACCAGTTTTTTTTTTATTTCTGGCATTTTCCATACCAGTTGGCTGCCGTTAAGATCCGTCCGGTTTTCTCTCTGTGGTAACTTGAAATCGTTGTTTTAGGCAAACAGGTGATTGGCATGTTGTGTCTTGGTGGGGGAGCTGCTTTCTTGTGGCCTCCATGCAGGCCGTCTGGCTGACTCACGGTTACCCACTACTTCCGGAGACGCATGAAGCACTCGGGTTCAGCCAGGCCCTCTTCCTTTTTCTAGCCAGGCCTTGTTTAATAATATAAATAATAATAATAATAGCAAAAATAATAATAACAATAATAATGTGATGTATGACATATCTATTTTTTAATTCATCAGTCTACCCATCAATTCGTCAGTCTATCTTCCTGACTGCCCAACCTGTCTATCTCTCTGTCTGCTTGCTTCTTTGTCTGTCTGCCGTTTGTCTGTTCGCCCATCACAGATATTCGACATTAAATGTACTCACTTCTTCCCGTCACTAATTAATGCCTCGTTCTCAGTCACCCTCACGTACATGCACTATGTCAACAACGAGCTTTCATGTCCGTCCCGTGTTCAGCTTTGTACTCTTTTCATTTCTTTGATCATGGCTTGTGACTTATCTCTGATACCCGGATCAAAACATCAGTTTATTATCAACGGTCGCCTATGGAAAATGATTTCATCAAACCTATCCTAGCCTGTGTACTGTCGGCCGCCTTCTTTGTGTGTAGATTTATAAAGATTAAATTCCCCACTTCGAGATTTAATTAACTTCTTTGCTCTTGTACTTGGCTCTTGGGAATTTCTCAAAACGAAGCAGAGCTGACTGGCGTGCAGGTAAGCCAAAACAGTGGGACGTTCTGTGTCATGGTTCCAGGTAGCACGTTAAGAACGGGCCCTTGTTGACTGCATCGCGGCGCAACACCTGAAATGATCTACTTGACGTGTAATCCTAAGTCATTTCCTTCCCAGCAGGGAAGTCTGCATTTTGTGATGGGGGTTGGTGTGGAACAGGCTGGCGGTTGAGCTAGTGTTCTAGAAGGATCTCTAGCAACAAACAGGCCATTATCTACAGAGAAAGAAAGCAGAAACAACGCGCTGCGGGTGTTGGGGATTGAATCTATAGTCTGCTCCACAAGTTCTGCTGAACTTGTAAAAATGTGTAACCCAGTAACCGCTCGGTGTAAGTTGTTGAAATTTGGCATGCAGCCTGTTAATAATCATGGCCATGAAAACGAATTTGTAAAAAAAAATGTAAATACACATCTAGTTATCACTTTAACTAATTTGTTGTATATCGAATCGTCAGTCCGCCATGATGATGGGGGGGGGGGGGTGGGGGGGGGGGGGGTTGGAAATTCAAAACCAGTCAGCATACTTACTGTAACTTGGGTAAATCAAGAGCGTCTCCATCTGACGGGACGTGCTACTAACAACACCAAATCGGGCTAACGACATGACTGTGTTGTCATATTATGTGTAACTATGTTTATATATGTTTGATTCTCAAACTTATTCAAAGAATTTGTATGGGGTATGGCAGGGAACACACCGTCCAAACGGGACTGTTAGAGGAGAAAAAACATATCGTTAGTCCGGTTTGGTGACGTCAGCCGCATGGCCCGTCAGAGACGGTCTTGTGTAAACTGAGTAAAAGGGAAATGTCCAAACATCAGATTCCACACGCGTGTCCTTTGTTTTTTACTCTTAATTGGTCATTTCCAGAATAAGTCTTCCGTGAATTGCGGATTTTTGATTGAGTAGGGAAAAGTCTCTCAAAATAATAATCACGCTTCGCCGCACATGTGAACTGATTTAGAAACAATCTCAAAATGTGTGGATGTTGCTGTATAAATTTTTTTTTTGGGGTACATAAAGTATTAATTATGCAAAGGTCAAATAAATTCGTTGTTTTAAGAAAACAGTAGCATCTGCGCAATTTTAAACTATAACATCGTAACGTCGTGTATTATCTAAGGCCACATGCGAAAATTATGTTGATACTTTACAGGAGTTTTCGATAATTGGATGACAGCCAATTAGGCTTCAGGAAATACAGAAGCAACGATGACCAAACCTCTTATCATGCACAGGAAATTGAAGATGCTTTTCAGTAAAAAATACGAACTGTTAGCTACTTTCTTCGACCTGACTAAAGCCTTTGAAAAGGTCTTGAAAAAAGGACTCTTGCTAAAATTATCACACGGTGGGATAAAAGGGCATATATTTACATGGATTAGAGACTCCTTACAGACGCTGCGCGAGAGTCAGACTAGAAAAGCAAAGGAAAAGTTGGTCAGGTTACAAAAAAGTGTCCCACATGGAGGTGTTATATCTCCTACCCTGTTTATTCTTTTCATCAATGACCTCCAAAACAGTTCACGACTCACATTCACAAGGCGCTACATGCAGATTGTCTGGCCACATGGATCCAAGCTTACCATATAGGAACAACTAAAACAAAATGCAGGAAGCTATAAATACAGTTAAGAAATGGACAGACTCCTGGGGAGTCACAATTAAGCAGACCAACCCGTCTGGACTGTTGTTTCGTTTTATTTTTAATGTGAGGGCTTCAGATTTGAAAGGCACTGTAAGGAATAAAGTCAATGGTTGCTGCTTTTAGGAGTGTTGCTGTACGTGAGTAACGTCCCTGCTTATTTGTTAGCGGCTTGGATTGTAACCTTAGCCTAAAATTGTTTTTAAAAACAATTTATATGTTGTGTCGTTTACAGCCATTAAAACTAAGTTCGTGGCTCGAGCACTAGTAGGGTCGTCTTAAATTCCCAGACTAAATGGGCCCTTTTCCACACCAGTATGCGAATGCGCATGTAATGCTAGACCGACTTTTTAATAGACCAATCTGCACTCGGTGGGTGATGTGGTCAATATCATAGTGACCGTCTTTACTTTCCATGACTTCACCTGGTACCCATTTCAGAATGGGTCGACCTGGAAGCCAGGATATAATTATTTTTTTTTTCTAAATTTGGGACCGAGGCGAACATTTTAGCTTCTACATCAGTAATTCCCAAACTGTGCGCCGCGGTGTCCCGGGTAGCCGCGACCTCTTCCCAGGGGCGCCGCAAAATATTGTAAAAGCTTCATAATTGATTTAACCAAGACACCAGTAGTAATACTTTTACTTAGGTTAGGGCGCCGTGGAAAAATTGTCATTGAAAAAAGGCGCCGTGACTGAGAAAAGTTTAGGAAACACTGCTCTACACCACAGTGCCCCCTCCCCCACTCTACACCACAGTGCCCCCTTCCCCCCCTCTACACCACAGTGCCCCCTTCCCCCCCCCCCTCTACACCACAGTGCCCCCTCCCCCCCCTCTACAACACAGTGCCCCCTGCTTTATAAAACATTGTGCATATAATGTGCCGAATAGTTTTTTTTTTTTTATTTTTTTATGTGACAATATATTTCTATAAATGTGTGTGTCGACGGGCATGAACTCCCAGGTTCCCTCGCCTCTAGCATGGAGACAAACAAACATACAGATAGACAACCCGACAAACATACACCCCCTTCCCCAACGCCATTCCGTAAACCATCCCTAAATATGTTTTACCCAGAGTCAACACTGAAGAACCCATCTGACAATATGCTTCAGCTTCTAGGGCTCTATTTTACTGTCCTGCCTCGGAAAACGCCCATTTACACACAACCTTGTGAGATATGACACTTCCTAATACGATGCAGCAAATATTTGCTTGTCTCAATCCCCGATTCCTTGTTTGCTAGTTCCTCTTGGCCAAACCCCCCTTCTGGAACGTTCACTTCAGCCACCGTGTCTTGATCCACTTCAGTGCGGGACTTTTTTACAGCTCTTCACACGCAGATTTTACTGTTCTGATAAAACGATTGTAAATTGCTCCAGATATCTTCTGGGGTCTATCATTCCGGTGACATTCCTGGTCGTGTGACTGTCAGGTGGGAGAGGCGGTCGATGGAGCCTGGGTAGATTGCTATCAGACATTGTGTCAACCTTGTCCTCATTTCTGCTTTAAGAAGTGTAGAACTGCTCATTATTATCACGATCACGGTACTTGTTACGTATCTTCTTCCTCTTCTTCTTCTTTTATTTTTCTTCTTCTTACTCCTCCTCTTCTTTCTTATTTTCTTTCTTCTTTCTTTCTTTCTTTCTTTCTTTCTTTCTTTCTTTTTTTCTTTCTTTCTTTCTTTCTTTCTTTCTTTCTTTCTTTCTTTCTTTCTTTCTTTCTTTCTTTCTTTCTTTCTTTCTATCTTTCTTTCTTTTATTCATCTTATTTCATTCTTTCTTTCCTTCCTATCTTCATTATGCCTTCTTCTTCGTCTTCTTCTTCTTCTTCTTTCTTTCTCATTCTTCTTCTTTTTTTCTCTCTCTTTCTTCTTCTTCGTCTTCTTCTTTTTCTTTCTTTCTTATTCTTCTTCTTTTTTCTATCTTTCTTCTTCATCTTGTTCTTTCCTTCTTTATTTTTTTTCCTTTTTGTTCTTCTTCTTCTTCTGTGTTCACCCTTATAATGGAGGTTAACAGGCTACGCTTTCGTTTTAAAGCTAGGCTGCGATATATGCTGGTTTCGGTCCAAAACCTCAACTTTCAGTAAACCCTTCCAAAACATACTCGCCAGGAGTAGTCTGTGTCCCCCCCCCCCCCCCCCTCACCCCCCGACCCCCTCCCAACCCAATAAATAATAATAATACAAATTATCGGTTCTTGAACTCAAAACATTTTGGGAGAAGAATTCAGCAGCCAGTGAACAAGATGAGAAGTTCAGTTTTACTGATATTCATACATGCTGTCGTTTTAGACTCTCCAGCCTCTTTGCAGCTATCACGATATTCCCCCCTCCCTCCCCCGTGTGCGTTTCGGGGCCCCATTGTGGGGAAAACAAGAATAGACCCACTGCCTCCCCAAAAGCATGTCGTAAGAGTCGACTAACTGGGGAGCTTACTTTGAAGTCGGAGTGCATCTGTCAGAGAGGCAAGGAACCAACAGTCTGTATTCAAGAGATTCAGATCTGTAAAACTGATGCACACGCAACACTCAGCTTCTGGAGCAGGACTACAGTTCAGTAGTGGACGAGCAACCAGAACCTTCCGCCAATGTTTACAGCTGGTGAACGCAAAGAAGAAGACGATATTCTCCAATATCTCCTTCTTCTTAAACTTTCACCGGCTGTAAACTCCAGCAAAAAGTTCTACGGCTCTTTGTCCACTTCTGAACTGTAGTCTTGTTCCAGAACCTGAGGTTTACGTGCACATCCATTTGACAGATCTGGCTTATTTGTATGCAGACTGTTTGTTCCTGGCTTCTCAAGCAAATGCACTCTAACCTCGAAAGAAAAGCTCTTAGTTTGTCGCCTTCTACGACATGCTTGTAATAGGGCTGTTGGTCATTCGCAAAATTGGGTCCTGGAAATCACAGAAGGGGATCTCCAGTATCCATTTTCTTGAAGATGTGGAGTGATCGACCTCGTGTCTAATCCCGCAAGGTTTGGTTTCTCTCTACAAACAGTTAGTGAATTAACAGGTTGTGCCGATGTTCGGTTATTTGTTCAGCTACTTCTAGCAAATAGAAAGCTGTTAATTAATCCTTTTTTACGGGTACTAATTTAACACACCACTAAGTCGCAACAATGAGCGGCACCATAAGATTCGCGAATGTGACACACATCAGTGCACTAACTCAAATGTGACGTATCAAAGTGAGGAATCCATGCAACGCACATCTTGCACACCGGTCTGACGCACCACTGTGGCGTCACCAGTGTGACGTACCAAACTTCCGCACTTGAAGTGACGAGCCAGTGTGATGCTTTTAAGTAACGCACCAAACTTCCGGACCTGAATGTGACGCACCCATATGAACCACCAATGCAGCGAATCAATGTGACACCACCACTTATGACGCCTGTAAGTAATGCAGCAAACTTTGCACCGAAGTGACGAACCAGTATGACGCACAAATTTGACGCACCGATATGAGCCTCTAGTTGGGAGCACCAATGTGAAACATATGTGTTGTCCATCAAGATGACGATGACCACTCTTTTTCATCAAGTATGAGTACAAAGATGACTGATGAGGCCGATGCGGGCCCAAAAAGTTCTTGGACAGTGAGGACAGGGAATGAGCGTTGTGCCAGGGAGGAGATCTCATGCAGTCGCCTTTCTGTCCATCCTTTTCTTAATGAGTCTTGCTGTTCTGTTTGCTTCACATGTAGCCGCGCCCTTGTGTAGAGCTGCACGCCATGCATTTCGGGTCTTGAGAGGCAGCCTCCCAAGTTAGTGTCATCCCCCCCCCCCCCCGTGTGGGTTCCGGGGCCCCATTGTGGGGAAAACAAGAATAGGCTGCCTCCCCAAAAGCCATATCGTAAGAGTCGACTAATTGGGAAGCTTCCTTTGAAGTGGAGTGCATCTCGGAGAGGCAAGGAACCAACAGTCTGTATTCAAGAGAATGAGATCTGTAAAACTGATGCACACGCAACACTTAGGTTTTGGAGCAGGACTGCAGTTTCAGTTTGCCCAGCCTTCCGCCAGGTTTACAGCTGGTGAACGTGAAGAAGAAGAAAGAAGTGTCATTCTTTGAGTGAAGACGTCGAGGTGTCCTTATTTTAGCGTTTCTTTTGCCCGCTTTGGGAACGTTTCCCATTTTGCAACTCACCATATAAGAGTTTTTTTGAAACCCGTGATCTGGCATGCGTGCCACATGACCAGCCCAACGAATTTGATAGGCTGTATTAGTAGAGTGTGGATGCTGGGCATGGCTGCTTTCTCAAGGACTACAGTATCAGGTACTTTGTCTTGAAAGATTAAAGAGTGACTTGCGCGGTGACTTGAATTAAAGTGAGGAAGAGTTGCGCGGTGTCGTCGACCTCGCTCTCTCCCCTAATTCTTATCTGGGTCCAGTGGCAAGACAGAGTCAGGACAACTGGAGATATGTCTAGGTACAGTGGATGACCAGAGCGTTCTTTGTGCCTCGCCATGCCTGCGCTCCCCAGCGCTCTGTCGCGCGTCCACAATATGGCTTTGCTAGTGTCGCCCGTCTTGCCCGCTTGGATAGGCAAATCCTAGCTCAATGATGGTTTGGCCTCCACCTGGTTTTGCCGGCCTGTCCGACTTTCCCGGGGAGGAAGAGTAGTCGCATTTGCATGGAACTGGATGAGTGTGTTTGGACCAAAAGTCCTAAAAAAAGGCGCTAGGATAACTAAACCACCCCCCGGATCTAGTTTCAACAAGTAACATAAATACCCGTGCTGCCTTCCCTTAGACCCGCTGCCCCCAAACAGAAAGGCGAATGTTTTAGGGTTAAGCCGAAAGGCATAGATATAAACACCCTGCATGCAGTCCTTTTCCCCCCTAGGCAGCGACTGTTTTCTCGTGGGACATGCAGTCGTGGGTTTGGGGCTAGGCCCAGTTCTCGATATTTTGGGGTAGTAAAAGCATCAGAAAGCCGGGAAATCCGTTCTTACCTCCCTTGAAAATATTGGACGGTCTTGTGACGTCATCCTGGGGGGAGATGTTGTGAAAGCACCAAACAGTCTAGCTGTGAAGCACACCACAATGTGTTAACCGCCTTTTTAAACGTGTACTCAAAAGAAGATCAGCGTCTTTGACTTAGGCGTTGCAAACGCGCTTCTAAATGCCGGGGTTCCGGGTTCGATTCCACCTGCGGGCAGTTTGTCTTGCGTTGGTTTTGACACTGGTACCGAAAGCTGACTGCTCATAAAACAATGGCAAACTATTGAACGTAAAATGAGCCTAGAAAAACAACAACAGCCAAAAGATGCTGGACTTGGCTCTGCAAAGTCTTGTAGAGGATATGCAACTAACTTTAACTCAGAAGAAACTAAACTTTTTTTTTTTAAGTAACGATCTTGTGAGACACACTCATCTCACACACCCGTACCACGCTCCCATCTCACACACCCGTACCACGCACTCATCTCACACACCCGTACCACGCACTCATCTCACACACCCGTACCACGCACTCATCTCACACACCCGTACCACGCACACATTCACAAATACCATGCACCCATCTCACACACCCGTACACGCACCCATCTTACCACGCACCCATCTCCACACCAGTACCAGCACCCACCACATACTCATGCCGGGCAGTTTGCTCCCTTGTACCACGCTTGGTTCTCACACATCCACCCGACCACGCTTCCATCTCACACACCGATACCACGCTCCTATCTCACACACCCGTACCACGCTCCTATCTCACAAACTCATACCACACAACTATAACGCACCCATCTCACACACCCGTACCACGCAACCCATCTCACCAACCCGTACCATGCTCCCATCTTCACACACCCACCCGTACCACGCTTCCATCTCACACACCGTACCACGCACTCATCTCACACACCCGTACCACGCACTTCATTCTCACACGCCGTACCACGCACACATCTCACACACCCCGTACCATGCACGATCTCATCTTGTACCACGCACCCATCTCACACACCCGTACCACGCACCCATCTCACACACCAGTACCACGCACCCATCTCACACACCCGTACCATGCTCCCATCTCACACACCCACCCGTACCACGCTTCCATCTCACACATCCACCCGTACCACGCTTCCATCTCACACACCCATACCACGCTCCTATCTCACACACCCGTACCACGCTCCTATCTCACACACCCATACCACGCACCCATCTCACACACCCGTACCACGCACCCATCTCACACACCCGTACCATGCTCCCATCTCACACACCCACCCGTACCACGCTTCCATCTCACACATCCACCCCGTACCATCTCCACACCCGCTTCCATCTCACACACACATACCTCACACACCCGTACCACCGTCCTATCTACACACCCGCACGCCCATCTCACACACCCGTACCACGCACCCATCTCACACACCCGTACCACGCACCCATCTCACACACCCGTACCACGCACCCACTCACACACCCGTACCACGCACCCATCGCACACACCCGTACCACGCTCCCATCTCACACACCCATACCCGTACACACACCCGTACCACGCACCCATCTCACACACCCGTACCACGCTCCCATCTCACACACCCGTACCACGCTCCCATCTCACACACCCGTACCACGCACCCATCTCACACACCCGTACCACGCACCCATCGCACACACCTGTACCACGCTCCTATCTCACACACCCTACCAACCTATCTCACACCACCCGTACCACGCACCCATCTCACACACCCGTACCACGCACACCCGTACCACGCTCCCATCTCACACACCCGTATCACGCTCCCATCTCACACACCCGTACCACGCTCCTATCTCACACACCCATACCACGCACCCATCTCACACACCCGTACCACGCTCCCATCGCACACACCCGTACCACGCTCCCATCTCACACACCCGTATCACGCTCCAATCTCACACACCCGTACCACGCACTCACTCACACACCCGTACCACGCACCATCTCACACACCCGTACCACGCTCCTATCTCACACACCCGTAAAATGCACCCATTTACTATACCACCTTGTACCGAGGGTCACAACACTTATATCATAGCATAGAGCTCACGCTATGTTCTCATGTTCACACAGCGTAGCCTCCGTCCTGTTCTTGTCACGGATTTCTGATATCAAGTGTTCTTACATTTCACAAGTCAACGGAAAAGCAATTCCTTTCTGCATTCTTTGTTCGTTGTGTCATCACTTTATATATCACATCTGTAACCGCCGGGGCGATAACAAGATACCAGGATACGGGGGAGACGCTACATTTGTGTGCGGCTAGGGGACACAGTTCAGTTGCGCCGGGATCAAGAAAACAATCTTAGGACCCTTATCAATGTCCTACAGGGGGTGAAAAAGCCTGGGGGAGGCCTACGCCCTGTTTTAGTACTTAATAATAATGTACTGAGTTGCAAATAAAAAGTCATAATAATTCGGAATAATATATGTACAAACACATGCAAATTTCGTTAAATAGTTTCAGCATGTGTGTGTGTGGGGGGAGGGGGGAGTCGCCTTCCTTAATTTTTGTGTATAAAAGTGAGTTAGTGTGCGGGGAACATAAGGTTCCTAAGCTCCCAGATTCCTGTTCTGGATGAAGAAGGCACATTATCTAAATGCTGTAAATGAGATATGTGGGCTGTGTCTGAAACAGAACATGGTTAAATAAAGGCGAATGAATAGATAAATAGGTAAATGAATGAGTGATTTACGGAGCTGCCAAATCAGTGAATGGATGACTGAATGATTGAATGAAGCAATTTTCGACTGATTACCTGCAAGTATGGCAAAGGAAGGCGGGAAGAAGAAAATAAATAAATACAGAAGTAAAGGAAGGAATATGGAAATAAGGTGGAAAGTAAGGAAATGAGGAAGAAATTAAATGGGAGAAGAAAATGGGACAAGTAATTTAAATTTAAAAAGTGAACAAAAGCATAAATGTAAAATAAAGTAAAAATGGATAAGCAAATGCATATATAAAAAAAACTGAGTTTGAGTAACACTGCATGCATGTAGGAATGATAAATACGGTACTTTTAAAAGAACTTTTAACACAAAAACCAGGAAAATGGTTCCTTATTTGGCTTACTCTTTGTTGTCGTGGGTTTAAATCCGAAAAAAAAAACTAGACATTTTTTTCAATGACCTTGACTTCCAGGACGATAAAGCCTGAGTTTGAAATAAGATAATGGGATGCAAAGACGACCACGTGCTAAACACATCATCCGTCAAGTGCTGATTTGTCTATCAAATAAAGGACCAGCCCTATACGCCCAATACGTCTGGAGACCTGCAAAACGTTCATGTACTTTCCCTCTTTGTTCCCCGGATTTATTCCGTGTCCAAGTTCCCACACCTACGCGCACTAGAACCCCCAGGAACTGGGAACCTACTTGTCCTGATATCGGCATTACAAGCGCCTCTATTGTGCATAGAAAGTCGGCGACTTCGACTCCCAGGCAATTTGACAAGGTGCACATCCAACGCGATTATCTGGGTGCATTTCAGAAGTCCGCGTCTGGTCTCTCACCCAATGAAATCTCTCGGCGGTTATCGACACCGGGTTACAAAGTTCAACAGCGTCGCCCACTTGTCTGCATGGCCTCATTCAAAGATCCATAATACAATCTGTTACATATGGAAATGCTGTCACTCTATAAACTCAGGTTTATATACTGACCCCCTTTTATGCTTTTTCATCACTCGGGATGTTTTTGTTCTTTGTTGGGGCTTTCTCTGTGTGTGTGTATGACATGTATGTCTGATTATGGTAAACTTGTCTATTAATGATTGGGGAAAAGGAATTAGGATGAGCCAGGAGCGCTCACACAGGGGATGGAGCGTGTGGGCGTGCTCAGCTCCTTTAAATAATTGGTGGTGGTGGTTGGGGGGGGGGTGGGGGGTGTGCTGGGACTTGTGGGGACTAATTGGTTGAGGTAATAATAATAACAATGTGATGTATGGCCAGTACATACAATAATATATTTGTCATACAATCTGGAAGTTTGGTGCGTTACTTACAGACGTAATTGTCGTGGAGTCACATTGATGCCACGCATTGTTGGTTCATATATATCAGTACGTCAGATTGATTGGTGGGACACAATGGTTGGTGTACATCAGTGCTGGATCTACACGTAAGCTAACTTCTTCTTCGCGTTCACCAGCTGTAAACTCTGGCAGAAAGTTCTGGTTGTTCGTTCACTTCTGGAAAAACCTAAGTGTTGCGCATGCATCCGTTTTACATATCTTTTTGTATTGATTTGTATGCAGACTGCTGGTTCCATGCCTCTCATGCAGATGCACTCCGACTTTGAAGGGAGCTCCAAGTTAGTCGACTCTTACGACATGCTTTTGGTAGGCAGTGGGTCTATGCTTTTTGCCCCCTTTAACAGGGCCATGAAAACCATAAGGGGACATAAGCTAACTAAGCTACAGCCTAGAGCAGTGGTTCGCAACCTTCCTACTGCCCGGACCTTTTAATAACGTTCCCTCGTGTTGTGATGAACCTTTAATACCGTTCCCTCATGTTATGGCGACCCTTTAATATAGTTCCCTCGTGTTGTGGCGACCCTTTAATATAGTTCCCTGGTGTTGTGATGACCCTTTAATACCGTTCCCTCGTGTTGTGATGAACCTTTAATACCGTTCCCTCGTTTTGTGATGACCCTTTAATACCGTTCCCTCGTGTTGTGATGACCCTTTAATACAGTTCCCTCGTGTTGTGATGAACCTTTAATAACGTTCCCTCGTGTTGTGATGAACCTTTAATATAACGTTCCCTGGTGTTGTGATGACCCTTTAATAGCGTTCCCTCGTGTTGTGATGAACCTTTAATACCGTTCCCTGGTGTTGTGATGAACCTTCAATAACGTTCCCTCGTGTTGTGATGACCCTTTAATACAGTTCCCTCATGTTATGGCGACCCTTTAATACAGTTCCCTCACGTTGTGGCGACCCTTTAATACAGTTCCCTCATGTTGTGGCGACCCTTTACTACAGTTCACTCATGTTGTAGCGACCCTTTAATACGGTAACCTCATGTTGTGGCGACCCTTTAAAACAGTTCCCACATATTGTGGCGACCCTTTAATATAGCTTCTCATGTTGTGGTAACCATAGTCATAAATTTATATTCGTTGCTACTACCTAACTTCCGTGGGTCGCGATCCACGAAACAACATATCTAAAGTTACATGAACTCTGAATTAAGTATTCGTGGGTTCATAGAGTGGGAGAGGGTGTGAGGTAGGTTAGACATAGCATAATAAGCATGTCATAAGAGCTGATTTGGTATCCGATTTGATTGATCAAAAGGAGCAGATATCGCAGCCTAGCTGTGAAAAACAATGCAGTCTGCCAAAGGCAGTTTATCTCAGCAGCAGCAGCAGAAGAAGAAGAAGAAGAAGAAGAAGAAGAAGAAGAAGAAGAAGAAGAAGAAGAAGAAGAAGAAGAAGAAGAAGAAGAAGAAGAAGAAGAAGAAGAAGAAGAAGAAGAAGAAGAAGAAGTAAAAGAAGAAGAAGAAGAAAGAGAAGACTAAAGTGTAGATCCGGCAAAAAGGGAGTATAAGATGAAAAGTACGACTTATGTAAAACCAGTGTGTTACTAAAAAGTCAGCATCTGTTCATTTGCTGAGTGAGACGGTGCCTTTGAGTAAGCCGGCTATGCTTGGGTGTCGATTCTTTAATCCGTAAACATTTCAACATACCAAAGCACACTTTTACAGAATCCCTACCCATATATCAGGTTTAGCTTCAGGCTTTCGTGTCTGCGGAAATTAGCACATTTAACACCGGCTAATAAACACGTGACACGAACATTCAGGCAGTTTTTAAAAAAAAAGGGAAAAAAAGTGGTGGGGGCGGGGGGGGGGGGGGGGGGGGCTGTAATCCTCAAGCGGATGGATCTGTGGTTTTTTATGTATTTCACCATTTGCATAACATTTGCATTAGGACGTTCCAAAGACCCCTCATTGCCAGGTGAACGTGTTGCCCTTGGCAGTAGCTCGGTTGACCTCGTGGATTCCACGAGTTTGTGGATCGACATCTGTACGGAGGGGAATGTCATCCTGGGATTGGAGAGAAGTATATGCTCATCACCATTACCATCATCTTGGAGGTCAACTAACAACTGTCTCTGAAGGGAACAAGACAAAACTGTGGAGCTCTGTATCTATCTATCTATCTATCTATCTATCTATCTATCTATCTATCTATCTATCTATCTATCTATCTATCTATCTATCTATCTATCTATCTATCTATCTATCTATCTATCTATCTATCTATCTATCTATCTATCTATCTATCTATCTATCTATCTATCTATCTATCTATCTATCTGGCTATCTCGTCTATCTGTCTGTCTGTCTGTCTGTCTGTCTGTCTGTCTGTCTGTCTGTCTGTGTCTGTCTGTCTGTCTGTCTGTCTGTCTGTCTGTCTGTCTGTCTGTCTGTCTGTGTCTGTCTGTCTGTCCGTCTGTCTGTCTGTGTCTGTCCTGTCTGTCTGTCTGTCTGTGTCTGTCTGTCTGTTCCTGTCTGTCCTCCGTTCCTGTCCGTCTGTCCGTCCGTCCTGTCTGTCTCCGTCCTGTCTGTCTGTCCGTCTGTCCGTCTGTCCGTCTGTCCGTCTGTCCGTCTGTCCGTCTGTCCGTCTGTCCGTCTGTCCGTCCGTCCGTCCGTCCGTCGTCCGTCTGTCCGTCCGTCCGTGGGTCTGTGGGTCCGCCCGTCCGTGGGTCCGTCCGTCCGTGGGTCCGTCCGTCCTGTCCGTCCGTCTGTCCGTCCGTCCCGTCCGTCCGTCCGTCCGTCTGTCTGTCCGTCTGTCCGTCTGTCTGTCTCCCTGTCCGTCTGTCCGTCTGTCTGTCTCCCTGTCCGTCTGTCCGTCTGTCTGTCTCCCTGTCCGTCTGTCTGTCCGTCTGTCTGTCTGTCTGTCTGTCCGTCTGTCTCCCTGTCCGTCTGTCCGTCTGTCCGTCTGTCCTGTCTGTCCGTCTGTCCGTCTGTCCTGTCTGTCTGTCTGTCTGTCCGTCTGTCCGTCCGTCCGTCCGTCCGTCCGTCCGTCCTGTCCGTCCGTCCGTCCGTCCGTCCGTCCGTCCGTCCGTCCGTCCATCCGTCTATCCGTCTATCCGTCTATCCGTCTATCCGTCTATCTATCTATCTATCTATCTATCTATCTATCTATCTATCTATCTATCTATCTATCTATCTATCTGTCTATCTGTCTATCTGTCTATCTATCTCTCCCTCCCTCCCTCCCTCCCTCTCTCTCTCTCTGTCTGTCTGTCTGTCTGTCTGTCTGTCTGTCTGTCTGTCTGTCTGTCTGTCTGTCTGTCTGTCTGTCTGTCTGTGGGATCAAGCGGACAGTGCAGCAGAACAGACCAAGTACCTATAGTACCCATACGTTGACAGACTAATTCAGCAATTCTGCGAGATATGAGCAGGGGATCTGCGAGATATTCAACGGGGATTACATAGGCTGACTTTTAATCAGGTACTTTTAGCATATCGACTTTTTGTTGGCAAACCATGAAGTAGACGGAGCACGTGTTCGAGTGTCTCCAGTGCAGGGGTGTCAATTGTTAATTAAATAATTCATTCATTCATCATTTATACCTGTGTGGAAATCAACACAAGGTAGTCTGCTGCCAAATTGCCCGCACCTACAAAAGCATCGGAACCTCAGAATTACTAAGCGCGTTTACAACATCTAAGCTATAGACACTGACACAACCCACGCTAATTTTCCCCAAAGCCGAAGCAACATTATTCGCTGTAAAGACAGCCATTCTTGTCCTATCTTGGGCTCTGTTCTAGGTATGTAACCTTTTCCTATCCTAAACTCTATTACACATAATACACTTAGCTGTGATTCTGGCTGACGCGATAATGGAGGAGAGAGCCCTTACATCTATAGGCAGTAATTGTATCAGAGAGAAAAAAAAAGGGGGGGGGGGGGGGTGATCTCTGCAACAACGTTTCTTCACACTGTCTTCTAGGACTTTTCCGCTATTTTTTCACGTGAGCCAGCGTGGCATTGGCGACTATAAGTAAAGTAAAACAGTAAAGGGCCCTTTTCCACGCCTTTAGGCGTATAAAGGCATATAGGGCTAGGCGTACATTTCTATAGACCATCGGCACAAGATGGGTGATGTGGTCAGCATCACGCAGGCCTCCTTTACTTCCCCAGACTGCACCCAGTACCCACTCAAGGCTGGGTCGACCTGGGATCTAAGGTCATTTTTGAAGATAGTCCGGCTTCGCCGGGGAGCGAACCTTCCGATCCGCGGCGAGCGTCTAGCAGCTCGGCCACGGCGACTCCCATTAGAGTCTATGTCGCGCCGAAAATATTATTTGTTAGGACAAAATACACGTAAGGATTTCTCCTTGTGTGGGTTCTGGGACCCTGTTATGGGGAAAACAAGAGCCGACCGACTGCCTCCATAATAAGCACGTCGAAAGATTCGAAAGACTAAATATGGGCTTCCTTCTGAGTCAGAGTGCGTCTGCTTGAGAGGTAAGGAACCAACAGTCTTTATACAAACGGAAGTGCACGCAACATTCAGGTACTGGAACAAGGCTAAAGCCCAGCAGTGGACGAAAAACCAGGACATCCCGCCGGAGATCTAGGCGCTGCGAACGAGCTTTGTAATGCCCGGGTGAGCCCCTTTCCCGATCCCTTAGATTCATTTGCTTAGTATTGTTCCATAAGCTAGGTATTGCATATACAAACAGAAGTAAAGTAACACTTTAGTTATAAATAGAAATAAAGTCACACGTTTGCTTATGCACTGGGGTTCAGTAACATGTTAGATACAAACAGAGGTAAAGTAGCATGTTATATACTGACAGGATTTACAGTAATACGTTAGATGCAAGCAGAAGTAAAGTAACACGTCAGATACATACATGGATAAAGTAATATGTTAGATGCAAGTAAGACTGAAGGTAACATATTAGATAGAAGAAGGGTTTAAAATAACCCGTTAGGCTATGTTATGTTATGTTATGTTATAACAATCGACGTCAATCCACATTGGGCATTTCCATTCATGCTTAGTCCTCCGATGCAGCAGCCACTCCAAAGTACTTCTACTAAGTGTTCCCATGAGAAGTTGGTTATATTTTCTCTTATCTCGGCCTTGGAGACGGTATAGATGTTCTTCACCATGCTTTACTCCCATGTCACGCAATCGTGTTACTGTCAGGGATTCCTCATTTTTTCACTAGCCCAGGGTCGACGATATCTGCTCTGTCCATGCTTTTTCCCGCAATCCTTATTGCAGTGTTTGCCAGTTGGTCCGCTCGCTCATTTCCCTTTACGCCCGCATCACCCGGTGTGTACATCCTGTTGAAGGAGGTTAAGTGCGATTTTTGAATGCTTTCTACTCATTCAGAGCGCATACCGCCTGTTGCAACCCTTTAGGCACAAACAGAGGTAAAGTAACACGTTAGATAGAATCATAGATAAAGTCACATGACTGTAATAAAGTGAAGAGGTAGCACGCTAGATACAAACACATAAAGTAATACGTTGAATGCAGAGGTAAAGTAGGAGGCAAGACATAAAAAGAATTAAAGTAACATGTCAGTTACAAACAAAGCTAACTAATAAATTCTCGTTATAAACAGAAGTTTGAAAAAGAAAAATAACCACAACAATTGTCTGCCATGTAAAGATGATTAATTCAACCGCTACACTTTACACAAACATTTACGCCGTAAATAAAACATTTAACAAAAGGATGTAAATACTATCGAATGAACACAATTCTAACCACTCATGGTATTTTCGAAAAACAAACAAATTCTTGCTGACTGATTGTTTGAAAATGTCAAGACATTGTTGAAATGGCCGGTGGTAATTTCCCTACTGGTCTGTCTGGTTATTACTAAAATTATATTTCAAGAATTTCGAAGCACCCTCCATCCAATGTCTCAGAAAGTCCCATGTTTTCTTTTTTCTTTTTGATTTTCTTTTTTAAAATTGATAACCTTATACTATTTTTATGGAGGAAACAGACAGTCTTTCATGTGGTGCGGCTATAAATTTAAATCATCTTTTGCAGGAGCATGCATCGTGTAAGATTTTGTATTTTACCACATCTTCCTTAATTTTCAGAGAAATACAGTGGCACCTCGGGGAACGTCCTTATTCAGTTTTAATATCATTGGAAGTAAACCAAACAGGACGCATACCAAACATGACGTATATCAAACATGACGTATACCAGACTGGGCATATACCAAACATGACGTATACCAGACTGGACATATACCAAACATGACGTATACCAAACATGACGTATACCAGTCAGGACGTATACCATACAGTATGTATACCAGACAGGACGTATACCAAACTTGACATATACCAAACAGAAGTATACTAAACAGGACGTAAAACCAAATAGAACGTATACCAAACAGGACGTATACCAGACAGGGCGTATACCAAACATGACGTATACTAAACAGGACGTATACCAAACATGACGTATGCCAATTTTCCCATTAGGAATAAAAGGTTAATGATTAATCCGTTCCAGTGAAAATAAAAGCCCATTTATATAGACATATTACATTGATTGTTTTGCATAAAATAATTAAGACACTGCTTAATACTGACATACGCAAAGATAAATCAGTTAGATGAAATAAATGACAGTTTCACTTTGCCTTGCTAAGAAGAGTAGATTGGTTACTGTGATGGTATTGAGATAAGAGGAGAATGAAATGTTATTGTTTGGCAGGAAAATCCAATAACACTTAACGAATCTGTCAATTGACACGGGCAACTATGACTCCTTTCAAGAAGGAATTGGGGGCAGGGGGGAGGGGGATACTAATAGCTAATCGTCATTTCAATGCCACGAGATGTTTCCTACACACAAAATTGAATGCTCCGTTGACATGCAGGGAATATTCGGTAGTCATGATATGAAAATCATCGAAAGTTCTATAGTGACTATATAAAAATCATTGAATGTTCTATACTTCATAGTCATATTATAAAAATATTTGAATGTTTCGTAGTCATTACATGAAAATCATAACATATTCCATTTAAACCATGCAAAATCACTGGGTAATCCCTACTTCAAAACCCAGAGAAAGAGGATAGATGAGTTATTCTAATGGGAGAAAAGATGAGACCAAAAACACATTTAGATGGGAGCTAGAGATTGAAGCTAAAACGATGGGGTAGGACATGAGGTGAGCTGCACGCAATAGAGAAGAATAGAAAGACTTGGTGGGGGCTGGATGAGGGCCTATGCTTCACTTGGGGATAGAAGGCAGAAAAAAAATAATACAGACTTTTGCTAACTTCATCCCGTCAGACGCCTACTTGTCCACCTCTGCACACATTATATGACCACTCATACAAGTATCACATCCCCAAACGTACAACATCCAACCTCATACCATTTGACGTCAGCCTCTGTCACACCCTAGCCCCTAACCCAGCCCTCACAGACAAACACATTACTCATCACAGCAAATTTAGAGGTGAAAATTGCGTGCTCACTCACTGTGAGAACAAGTACAATCTGTTGGCTGCTCATCGCGTTCTGAAACCAGCCAGTCGGAAAATGACGGAAGAGAACCTAAACCAGCATAGTGTCTATCGCAGATCAGTGAGCAGTCCAGCAGCCAGTTGCTCTTCGTTGTAATGAAGATCAGACTTCGTCAGTTTTGAGCGTCATAGGTAGACCCATGACTACTGGCCTCATAATGGTAGGCTCGAATCTGTATTGGGTGGATTTAAAAATAAACAAAGAGAGGCTTTTCATTCAGGGCCTAGAATGGGTACCAGGAATAGTAATTTGAGAAGCAAAGGTTGCCGGGATTAGCACCATAGACAAAGGTAGGGAAGTGAATCATTGACAAGTCTTCTTATTACTAACTGTTTCAACATCGTCGTAAGCCACACAAATGCCCTTTACTGTCTCGTTGGCAAATTAACGAAACACTTGTCAGTCTCAGCAAAGTCTTAAAGAGTGCACACGCAAAGTGAAAATGTATAAGGCAGCAGTCAGATGTTCCAACACTAACGGTCCCA